>JABCMJ010011798.1:0-14496 GCA_014822125.1 Arbutus unedo | reverse complement strand
TATATATATATATATGTATATATACATATATATGTATGTGTACATATATATATATGTATGTGTACATATAATATATAATGTGTATAATATATAATGCGTATATATATAGATATACGTATATATAGATATATGTATGCGTATATATATACACATACTATATATTATATATATATATATATATATGTATATATATACGTACATACGCATATATATATGTATGTGTATATATATATATACACATACTATATATTGTATACGAATATACATGTATTATATATACTCCGTATACGAATATACAGATATATATATATATACATATACGTGTATATATATGTGTATACTATATATATGGTATACAAATATATGGATATACATATACAATACTATATATACATATAATATATAATGTATGAATATTGTATATATATGTATGCGAATATATATATACACATACATAATGTATGTATATGTTATGTATGATATACTATATTATATACATACACATATAATGTCATTTTCCGACTAAACTTCATTTTGGTCGGCAAATGTATGGCTTTTGGTGACTAAATGTGTTTTAGTCGCCAAAAGTCATGACTTTTCCCTACTAAACCATATTTAGTCGCTAAAGGTTCAACATTTAGCGACTAAAAAATTTAGTCACCAAATACACTACCTTTGGCGACTAAATGTAGTTTAGTCGCTAAATTTAGTCGTTAAAAGTGTATTTGGTTGTTATTTATTTATCATTTATTGATATCTTCTTAAAGATAGTGTTATTTATCATTTATGTAAGAATTTCAAGGCATGGCGTACGAGCATTGACGTCATAATTATGAAACTTAAATATGTTATCATAACTTTTAAATAGAATTTGTTAAGTTTAATCTCTATCGTGTTTAGTAATGATGTGAATAATATACACGTTTTCACTATTTAAAATATTGAAATAACGTTTAATTTTGAATTCGTATTCAACTTGTCCTATGCATAACACGGGTTCTTGCTTGTAAAGTTAATCTTTCATAGTAATCACAAAAAAGTACAAGTGTTTAAAAGTTAGGGTAAAACGCGTTGACCTCCCCTCAAGTTACTGACAAATATAGGGACCTCGCCTAAGGTTTCGGAAAATTAATGCAATGAACTCCTTTGCTTTTGAAAGTATTAGATCATTTACCCCTGCTGTTAACTACTGTGAGAAACGAGTGTTTTTTTTATGAGGTACGTCGATTACTTTTCTAAATACCTAAAAAACCCTTAGTAATGCATATAAGAATGCCAAGAAACGGCTGTAAGGAGTACAATTTGTAATATTTGTTTGTCTCGATTAGAGGTTTTTAAAAAAATAAAAAATATGAATCAAATTTGAAAAAAATTCAAAAAAGACAAAACTAATCCAAAAATATGGTCTGTTCTAACTTATTTTTCGTCTTTAATAAAAAAAAATTAACTTTTGAACATAATTTTATAATTTTTAAATTCTTTTCGTCAAGACAATAATCCATAAAGATTGAGATAAAACTGACAAGCGCCAACTATTTGTAGATTATTGATTCATCTCGAAGAGTGATTTCATAAAAGTAAAAGAATGTGAACTAAATTTGAAAAAAATTCAAAAAAATAAAATAATATAAAAACATGGTCCATTTTAACTTATTTTTTGTTTTTAATAAATTTTTTTTTTTAGTTTTTGGACATAATTTTATACTTTTTAAATTTGTTTCATTAAGATAAACCAATAATTAAAAAAAATTGAGACAAAACTGACAAGTGTCAACTTTTTGTAAATTATTGATTCGTTTCGATGAGAAATTTAAAAAAAATAAAAGAATATGAATCAAATTTTAAAAAAATTTGAAAAAATAATAATAATATAACAAAGTTCATTTTGACTTATTTTTTTCTTTAGTGAATTTTTTTTAATTTTTAAACATAATTTTATTCTTTTTAGATTCTTTTCGTTAAGACGAACTAATAATTTATAAAAAAATCGAGGCAAAACTAACAAATGCAAAAAACAAAATTAACCGAGTACAAAAAAATGCAGATGAGAAAGTTAGGCCAATTGGACATAAAGAGTTGGTTTCAATTTTTTTCAGGAAAATAAATCATAACAGGAAACTTTTAAGTGTATGACTCACTAAATTCTTAATAAATGAACACCACAAAAATGTCGAAAATTTATCTTTCTCATTATTTCTTGACAATTGAACGAGAAACATATAATGACGATTTGGGATTAAATATTACTAAAATTGGCTTTTATAGGCAGATCATTTTATGTAAGAAGTAATAATAATATTCAGGAGTTCTATGTCAAAATAATAATAAACTAAGCAAAAGCAAAAGCAAAAAACAAAAAGAAAAATAAGAAGAAAAATCAAAAGTAAAATAAAAGAATACTGTCATTCCGTCACTTCCTACTTGAAAAAAAAAGTGACTGATGTTGCTCATTTGAATCACTTTTGGTCGTGCTGTTCGGGTTTTATTCTTGAAAATATTCTAAGAATTCACCATTGGCTAAAAAAAATAGTTTGAGATTAATCACAAACTCAGAATTTCATAAAATTCCATTTCATCAATTCATGTTTTAATTACGTAAAAATAGGTTGTTACAAAAACACACCAACAACGACCATTGAATATCCCAGATTGCCTATATATAGTTAAGGGTAAAATTGTTATTTCATTTATAAGTCAAACATCAGCTCCCTAAAATTAACAGTGTAAGGGCCCAAAGATTTTTTTGTTTTTATTTTAATATCCAGAATGTTGTTAATTACTTTGTGTTGAAATGTTTTGTGTAAATTGAATGATAGGATATAAAAGAGGTGAAGTGAGAAATGAAGGAGGATGGGGAGCCATCGGGTCAGGCTTAGAAACCATCGGGTCACGCACTAGGATGATCGGGTCAGGTTTCTTGACCATCCAATCAAGTTTTGTAAATTTTGGACAGTGGCCAAACCTGACCTATTAGGTTCTGGACCTTCCGGTTAGGTTTTGCTGTGTGCGTTTTTTTTTTCTAAAAAGGGGTCAAATCTATTTTTTTTTCCAGACTTACCCTTTTCCCAAAAAATGCTCCTCTCTCTCTCTTTCTAGAAGTCTTTTTTCTCATCAAACCTCCACTCCAAATCTTTAATTACTTTGCTAATCCATCAAATTCTTTCAAGATCTACCACTCATATTACTAGATTTGTTGATATTTCAAGTTTGGAGGCATTATCTTCTCTTCAAGGAAAGTCTTTGGAATTCTTCACCACGATTGTTGCTCAAGTTTTGAAAGCTCAAACCTAGGAACCAAATCTTCAGGTCGGGATGTTTTTCTCTTCAATATATGGATAATCTCCGTGTTTTCACTTATATTTTCTTTATTTTGAATGTTGGTAGGATTTTAATCACTATTCATCATGTTATAGATTTTTCCCTTGGATTTGTTGTTCTAGTGTTGGGTTTGCTATATATTCATCGTTATCCCGTCTTAGTGAGGATTCTTTTCCATTTTCTTCAGGATAAGTTTACCCTTGTGTTTTGGTGAAAAATCTCATTTGGAGATGATGAGAAAATGCACATTAGTTAAATGAGTAAAATTGTTGGTTTGTAATGTATGAAACTGCCGGACGGGTATGAATTTATAGTTACAAGTTTGAACGAGAAATTTTATGCATAGACAAGATGGTTTGTTGTCTAACCTCTGTGTGAAGATGTGCTAGTGATATTGATAAATGAATTGTGGTCTAGCATCCGGGTGGAGATGTGCTAGTGACATTGATAAATGAATTGTGATTTAGCCTCCGTAAGAAAATGTGCTCATGTTATAAACCGATACTAGCCTCCTTGAAGGAGTGGTGCTAATCATGAAAATTGCCTAGCTTCCTGCGGGAATGGTGCTAGTAAAATGATATACTTTGTTTGGCCACCTTCGGATGAGGTGCCGTTGTAAAGGAATTGAGTTTGAACGAGACATACGAAATGGTGAAACAGTTAATGAAGTGACGGAATAAATTCTTGACCCGTGAAATGGATAGGAAAGTATTGATACTAACGGTTGATGATGTAGTTTTATAATGTATTTATTTTGTTATAAATTGTTCATGTCATATGTCATAGCATCTCATATTCATATGTCGTGAGCATGTACATTCCTACGGGGCTTCATAGCTTACCCTATCATTTTTAGGTACCATCCCAGACACATAGCATGGAGTGTGTGACATGCACGTGGTGATGCATGGCCTCTTTTTTGAAGACTTTTGATTAGAGTTACCTAGCATCTTTATATTAAATTTTAAAAGATGTATTGTAACTCATTTTTAACTTTGTTCTTTATGTTAACAAGGAAGTGTAAAACGTTTGACTCTCATATTATTTTTGGTAATGGCACAAAGCCGGGAGTTGATCTTTTGATGTAACATCTTTAAACCTGACTTTTGCTACTCATGAATGAAATGATTTGGGACTTATGGGTCTTCTATTGAGTATTTGCTAGATAAATTCTAATGATAACATATTGAAAAATGAAAGCGTGACAACTTAGTATCAGAGCAAATGTTAGAATACCTAGAGAGCATGGGGAGGCTTTTAGTCTCATTAGGTTCAAATTCGTTGCATTCAGACATGATTTGTATGTGCTTGTGCGCATGACATGCATTGGCATTGCATTCACGTAAGTAGGATTATTTTTTGTTGTTACGGATTCCTAATTGACATTGGTCTTGTGATGACAATACTCATTTGATTTTGGTACCGTGGTTTTTATTGTTGTAAAATTATGCCTCCGAGACGTGGGGTGAGATTGGGTGGACCTTGAGGTCGAGACCAAGGCTGTCGTTGCGAGATACTGTTAGGGGATGTTGTGAGTCAACAGAGAGAGATCCCTCAAGCGGAAGAAGTGCATGAAGAAGTGGAGCAGAATGTCAAACCGCCAGTCATTCCAAGCGCATTCGCAAGGGAGTATGTAGTGGCGCTTACCAAGGCCAATTTGATGAATCAAGCTGCTAGAGCCCATTCTAGTGATTGGGCGATTGATGCTATAAGAGAGTTTCGTCATCTTAACCCTCCTCAGTTCAGCGGAGAGGGTGGTGAATTTATCGCGGCCAACCATTGGCTTTCTGAGATCTATAAGTTGTTCAAGACTTTGAGGATACTGGAGGATGACCTTCGAGCCTCTATTATGACATGTCAATTGACCTGAGAAGCGAATGAATGGTGGGAGTCAATCCTTGAAGTGAGGAAGGATGCACGAAGGGCTGCTAGGCGAATGGCTAGAGTTGACAAGCCGGATGTGAAGGACATGACATGGGCTAACTTTGAGGTGCTTGTCAAGAATTGATACTTTCTTGAATCTTGTCATGAGCAATTACTTATACAGTTTGAAATGTTGGAATAAGGGAATATGATAGTGTTGGAGTATGCTGCAAAGTTTCAAAACCTATTCTACTTTGCATCGGAGTTAGTGACTACAAAGGATCGCAAGTGCCGACGTTTTGAGAGGGGTCTTCACTCCTTGGTGACGTTTTGAGAGGGGTCTTCACTCCTTGGTGAAGAGACTCGTAGTGAGCTAGCACAAGATGGATTTTGTTGAAATTATTGAGTGTGCTAGCAGTGTGGAGTTGTCCAGGGAGGCACAATAAGGTTCTAGAGTTTGGGAACTAAGACAATCTAGTGTTATGCAAATTCGTCATCTTCTAGGAGTTTCGAAAGTCAAGGGCGTAAAGGACAGAGGGAACAATTTTAGTCTCCAAGGGACCAATCGAATATTAGGCCACCTACTTCTTCGGACACGCGGGGCAATATTTCTAGACTTACGACCATTTGTTTTTTATGCAACCAAACTGGTCATATTCGCTCACAGTGTCCGGTGCCACCCAAAATTTGCTATACTTGTGGAAAGGAGGATCACATCTCAAGAAATTGTCCTCAATGTGGCAGGATGTGTGGTGAGGCGGGTTCGGTGCAACAACCGAGGCACGAACAAGGACAGCAACAGTTCAGGGATAGACAACGACAGCAACAACCCCATTTTCTGTCATACCACTTCAGGCCAGGGCTCACAAGTGGATAGAGGAGCTAGTTCTTCGGCACCTACTCATGGTTTCGAGCAAAGAGGTAGTTTTGCGCAAGCGCAACATGTGCAAGGAAGGGATTTCAATATCACATCTACCATTGCTCCTTCTACTTCTCAGGGTCCCGACTCATCTGTTGTGAGGGATACATTTCTTCTGTTCAATTCTTTTGCGAAAGTACTGTTTGATTCTAGAGTATCACATTCATTTATTGCTGCATCATTTATACGTGCTTTAGAGTAAGAGACCAATCGACTAGATCCACCATTAGTAGTTGAGACACCTCTTGGAGAGAGATCACCCCTTGACCGAATTTGTAGAAATTGTGAACTTGTTATCCTTGACCGTCACTTTGTGTTTGACTTCATTGTCCTGGGTATGTCAGGATTCCACCTTATATTGGGCACAGATTGGCTATTTGCTCATCATGCTACCATTGAATGTTTCAAGCATCGGGTATGTATTTGTTCACCCGATAGCGATTGTTTTGAATTCTTTGGGAAACGTCGGGAGCTGTTAGAGTCGTATTGATATGGGCCTTGTTAGCTAGTTTGACTTTGGATGAGGATGTGTCTGCTCGTGGTGAGTTGTTGTTTGTGCTTCGGGACTTCCCAAATATATTCCTAGAAAAGTTATCCAGTTTGCCTCCCAAGAAAGAGATTGAGTTTACGATAGATTTACTTTCCGGTATCACGCCTATCTCCATGACACCTTATCGTTTTGCACCAGCCAAATTGAAAGAGTTGAAGGTACAATTACAAGAGTTACAAAACTTGGATTTTTTACGTCCTAGTACGTCACCGTGGGGAGCGTCGACATTGTTTGCGCAAAAGAAAGATAGTTTGTTTCATTTGTGCATTGACTACCGCAAGTTGAGCCGTACAACCATGAAGAACAATACCCTACGCTGAGGATTGACAATTTGTTTGACCAACTCCGTGGAGCTAAATGTTTTTCGAAGATCAACTTGAGGTTGGGATATAATCAGTTGAGAGTTCGGAAGGAGGACATTCTGATGACAGCATTTCGCACGTGTTATGGGCATTATGAGTTCGTGGTAATGCCATTTAGGCTGACAAATGCGCTGGCAACTTCATGGATCTCATGAACCATATCTTCCATGACTATCTCAATTGTTTTGTGGTGGTCTTCGTTGATGACATTTTGATCTACTCAACTATGGAAGATCCTAGAACTTTTGAGAGAGCACCGTAAGACATTAAATTCATATGCCACCAATCCTTTTTCTGTGATGCCATCGCACTAAGTCATTTACACTAATCATTCCACGGCTTTCATATCGATTCAATGATTATTGTTCCAACTAACACATCACCCGACAGTGCTTAGACAATACCGAAATATACTAGTACATTTCCAAATAGAAGCTAGACATCGCATAACTAGAACGTCTCTTGTCGGAGGCTAGACATCGCACTGTGTCAATGCAACATAACAATCCACAATTCAATATGTTAGCTCGTAACAGTCATCATGCCAAAGGAGATATCATACACATACTCTTCAAATAGAAACCCGAAACCATGGATTTATGATCTACTCATAATCATAAATCATAACTATAAACCAAAATTCCATAACCTCAAAACTAAGTATAAAGTTGATAAAATTGTCACTAAAGAACTTTCGGAGTAACTCCTCCTTCTCCTCATCGTGTTGTTGAGTGTCCACCACTCGAGTTAATAAAGTTGATTGAGTCATCAAATTGCACAATGTCACTCTATCCCCACCCTCCTCAAAATGTGTAGCATATCGTCTCAACTCATTCATCACTTTCCACTCACAAATAGTCAAGCTTGCTAAACCGGCTAATTTTCTACTCAAAGCATCCGCTATCACATGTGTCTTCCCCGAGTGATACTGCAAATCAAAGTCAAAATCCTTTATGTGTTCCATCCACCTGCGTTGCCTAAGGTTCAATTCTTTTTGGGAGAACAAATACTTCAAGCTCTTGTGATCCGAAAACACCTCAAACTTCTCACCATAAAGATAATGCCTCCAACTCTTCAATGCAAAGACAACAGCCGCCAACTCTAAGTCGTGAGTGGGATAGTTACGCTCATGTGTCTTAAGTTGTCGAGACCCATATGCCACAACTCGCCCATTTTGCATTAACACACATCCAAATCCTTCCTTCAACGCATCACAATACATGGAGTAACTGCCTCACTCGGGCACAATCAACACTAGTGCGCTAGTGCGCTAGTCAAATGCCGCTTCAACTCCTCAAACGCTGCCTCACAAGCATCATCCCAAACAAAACACGTTCCCTTATGAGTTAATCGAGTCATAGGCGCCGCCAAGCAAGAGAAATCAAGCACAAAACGACGATACCCGACTAAGCCCAAAAAGCTCCAGATCTCGAAAACGTCCTTAGTTGCTGCCAATCCATCACTGATTTCACTTTTTCGGATCAATGGACACGCCTTCTTACGAAACAACAAGATCCAAAAATTTGACTTCGGAAAGTCAAAACTCACACTTGCTAAGCTTAGCATAAAGACGTTACTCCCTCAAAATTCCAAGAACAATACCAAGGTGTGATTGGTGTTCTTCTTATGTGGTTGAATAGATCAAAACATCATCAATAAACACCACCACGAACTAATCAAGATATATGCGGAAGATAAGGTTCATAAGGTCTATAAACGTTGCCGGTGCATTAGTCAACCCGAACGGCATAACCATAAACTCGTAGTGCCCATAGCGTGTATGAAAGGCAATCTTTAGAATGCTTTCACTCCGAACCCTCAACTGGTGATAACTTAATCTTAAATCAATCTTCGAAAAATATTTGGTTCCTCGGAGTTGGTCAAACAAGTCATCATTACTTGGCATCAGATACTTTTTTTTTCACGGTCACTGGGTTCAACTTCCGGTAGTCCACACATATATGCAAGGATCCATCCTTTTTCTTTGCAAATAGGGCCGAAGCTCCCCACGGTGATGTACTCGGACATATAAAACCAAATTCTGCAACTCCTACTACTAGACTTTCAATTCTTTCAACTCGGTCAGTGTGAAACATACGGAGGCATAGAAATCGGTGTGGCACCAGAAATCAAATCTATCAAAAACTCAACCTCTTTCTCAAGAGGTAAACTGGGTAACTCTTCCAAGAACACATCTAGAAAATCACAGACTACTAACGGCAACTCACCGCATGCGTGCACATTCTCATCAAAAGTCAAACTAGCCAACAACACATAGATAGAATCCTGCTCCTGAGGTTCATAAAGATAAGACTCCAACGGCTCCCGACGTTCCTCAAAGAACTCAAAATAACAATCACTAGGTGAGCAAATACGAACCCGACACTTAAAACAGTCAATGATAGCATGATGGGTAGATAACCAATCCATACCAAAAATAATATCATACCCGGTCATTCTCAAAACAATAAAATCATACGTAAAGCGACGGTCTAAGATGATAAGTTCGCAGTCTCTACACATACGATCAAGTAGGGATCTCCCTCCAATAGTTGTCTTAACATACAACGGTGGGTCCAATCTATCGGTATCCAACTCCAAAGTATAAGCAAATGATGCAACAATAAAGAAATGCGATGCTCTAGAATCAAACAATACTTTCGCAAAAGAATTGAATACGAGAAATGTACCCTTCACAACTGATGCATCCGGACTCTGAGAAGTAGATGGTGCCACAGTAGAGGTGATATTGTAAGCTCTAGCAGGAACATAACGTCCTTGCATATACCAACCTCCTCATCTTGGGAATTGCATAGGTGCCGAAGAACTAGCCCCTTTCTCGGATTGAGAACCCTAAGCTAATGTGGTCTGATGAAAGTGGGATTGCTGCTATTGCTGTGGAACCCCAAATGATTGTTGCTCCTGACCCTGTCTTTGTCTCGGTTGTTGCACCGAGTCAACCTCACTACGCGCTTCACCCCTTTAAGGACAATTCCTCACAATATGATCTTCCTTACCACATGTATAACAAGTCTTGGGAGGCATCGAGCACTGCGAATGGATATGACCCGGTTAATTGCATCTAAAGCACACTCGCAGGCCTAGAGGTATTGCTCCATGAATCCGATGAAGTAGGCGGCCTAAGGTTGGAATGGCCCCTCGGAGACTGGAATTGCTCTCTTTGTCGCTTACGTCCTTGTTTCCCGAAACTCCCTGATGACAACAAATTAGCATAACACTCGACTACCTCGGCTCCCAAACTCTGGAACCCCAATGTGCCTCCTTGGGCAACTCTACTCTCCTTGCACATTCAATGATGTCAGCAAAACTCATCTTGTGTTGGCTCACCATAAGTCTCTTGATAGAAGATTGAATACCCTCTCAAAGTGCCGACACTTACGATCTTTCGAAGCTACTAGCTCTAGTGCAAAACAAGATAAGGTCTGAAACCTTGCAGCATACTCTGACACAGTCATGGTCCCCCATTCTAACCTCTCAAACTGCTCACTTAGATGCTCACAGTAGGATTACGAAAAGTATTGATTCTCAAAAAGAACTTTAAAGTCTTCCCACGTCAACGTCTCAACACCAGGTTCATTAACTCTAGTCATTTTCCTAGTGGCCCTTTGCGCATCCTTCCTCGCTTCGAGGATCGACTCCCACCATTTGTTTGCTTCCCCTGTTAACTAGCACGCTACAATGTTGACCTTAAGGTCATCCGTCACTATCCTCAATGCTTTAAACAGCTTACGTATCTCGGAAAGCTAATGGTTGGCCTCAAGAAAGTCACCACCTCTACATTTAACTGAGGTGGGTTAAGACGGTTTAACTCTCCCATTGCATCAATTGCTCGATTACCCACATTGGCTCTAGCAGCCTGATTCAACAAATTAGTCTCGGCAAGCATCACCACAACCTCCCTTTCAAATGTGCCTGGAATAACCGGCGATTTGACATTCTACTCAACTTCCTCATGAATCTTCTCAGTGTGAAGAACCTCTCCCCATTGACTCACGACATCCTCCAACGATAACTCACAATAGTGGCCTCGACCTCAGCCTCGGGGCCCTCCTAACCTTGTGCCATGTCTAGGAGGCATAACGGTACAAAGTAGAAAGTACTAACAATGTCAAACAACAGTAACAATATAGGCCAATGCCTTACACAAATTCCCGACAAGGGTCATCAATTGTACTTTACTCATAATCAACAAGAAAGGCAATGCAAATGAATGCCAGGCATGCAAGCACACTTATGCTCTTCTACAATGCGAAAGTTTTCAACTCATGTGATTCTAGGTCTCCCCATGGTCTCAAAGTATTCTAACTCACGCTCCGATACTAAGTTGTCACACTCTCATTTTTTAACAAGATAATTAATCATATTACCATTTAAAATCTCACAATAACTTAATAATAAGCCCAAATCAAAATTCCCATAATCCACATGTGATAAGGCATTTCAAAATATTACAATAAAAGGGGCACTCCCGGCCTTAGTAACCCAAAATAGAAAGTTTAAGTGAATATAGTTCACAGTCAAATACATAAGTTTAACAAAAGAGGAGTTATTTTACATTTTTCAAAAATAAGAACTAAAGATGATATATAACTCCTACAATATGATTTCTTCAAAACATGCATATCCTCATACTCCCATGCAAACACATATCATGTCTCCGGAGCAGTACCTGAAAAACAAAGGGACAAGCCACTATGCCCAGTAGAGACGTCTACGCCAATATTATATAAACATGCAATGATACGGCACGCTTTATGAAAAATTCATAATAACACGCGTAAGACACTAAATTCATATGTCACCAATTCCTTTTCATAATATTTGTGATGCCATCGCACTAAGTCATTTACACTAATCATTCCACGGTTTTCATATCGATTCAATGATTATTGTTCCAACTAACACATCACCCAACAGTGGTTAGACAATACCGAAATGTACTAGTATATTTCCGAATAGAAGCTAGACATCACATAACTAGAACGTCTCCCTTCTGAGGCTAGACATCGCACTGTGTCAATGCAGCATAACAATCCACAATTCAATATGTTAGCTCATAACAGTCATCTTTCCAAAGGAGATATCATACACACACATAATCATCAAATAGAAACCCGAAACCATGGATTTATCATCTACTCACAATCATAAATCATAACTATAAACCAAAATTCCATAACCTCAAAACTAAGTGTAAACCAAACAGGTCGCTAGAGCAAACCCAAAGTCACTGGATGTCATTTTGGACAGAATAAGTCACTGGATGGTCACCCTACAAGTCACTAGAGCAACTTTCTAAAAATGTGAGGACACGAAAAAAAAATTTATTTTATTTTGGTGTTTAGAATGTCTTACAGTGATTGGAATGGATATTGATGTGGGTTAGGTGAGATGAATGATGATTTAGATGAGTTTTGGTGAAGAGGGGAGAAGTGAACAAGGAGAAATGGGTGACTAGTTAGGGCTAAAGAAGGCTAGCATGACCAGTTACGCGAAAGAAAAATTTTGTTCAGTAGCATGTCGTGACTGGTCACGCTTATTGGCCCTTTTTTCCGTAACTGGTCAAGCGGGTAACATTTTTAGGCAATAGCTTTCTGTGACCGGTTGGGCTTCCTAGTACCTTACCCGTGACCAGTCAGGCAGGTGGATACACAAATTTAAAGAGGCCAAACCAGATTTTTTTTGAGATAACCACTACACACTAAAATCAGATTTTCTCTCTTTCTCCCTCTAAGAAATCCACTTTCCTTTTTTCTCCACCCCAAATCATTGATCAAACCTCAATATTTCTTAAATTCCTCTAAGGATCCTTCAATATCCTTTGATATGTAGCTCTTGGAAGTGGGCATTTGCTTGGAGAGGACTTGGTCATCCACCATTAAAACTAAGGTTTCAGCATTTGAGCTCAAACCTTGGACTTTCTTCTTGAAGTAGGGATTTTCTTACTTTTCTTACTTGATTATGACTTATTATTGGTGTATTTTGTATTTACCCTTTGTGTTAAGGGCTTGAGTATATTTGGGTGTGTTTTTTGGGGCTCTTAGCTTGAAAAGTTATCATCTTAGTTTGCTATATACCATGTTTATTACTTGGAACAGTTGTAGTATGACTACCTTTAGTATAAATGATGCATCTTTTCCATTGTATTCTAAGTCATGGTTGATACATTGATGTATTGGAAGTAGATTATGGCTTCTGTTGTGCGTTGGGCGACGTGATATGCAGACTAGACTCCCTTACGGGAATGCTAGAATGTATGGACTAGACTCCCTTATGGAAATGTTAGGATGTATAGACTAGACTCCTACGGGAATGCTAGGAATGCTTTGAACTAGATTCCTCGAGGGGATTGCTAGGGGAAGGGGCTAGGATCCTACGGGAATACTAGGCATGAGGCATTGTTAATATGACCCGAAAACGTTACTTGATATTGATGGTAGTAATTATGTAAAATAACTCCAGGAAGTGTTTGTTCTGATCCATAAATGATTCGCTAGAAAATTCATATAATTAAATGTGCATGTTATGCTTTTATTGAAGTTAAGTATTGTTGTTTACCTACTACACCATGACATCCCATATTCACATAAGATTTGCATAGAATTTTTCTACCAGGCTTGTTAGCTCAACCCTTTATTGTTTTTTAGGTACAGCCCCAGATGTTTAGCTTGAATTTGGCATGAAGTGCGTGGATTTTTGCATGACTTAGATGAGTTGCAGTCGCAGAGTTATTTAACATCTTTTTATCCATTTTTGAAAAAGACGTGTTGTAATTCTATTTGACATAAATGTCCCAACTCTAACGTAATATTTTGAATTTAACTCTTGTAAATTGTTAGAATCTGGAACATCTTTACTTATGATAAACGGGCTTCTAGGTATTTGGTGAGCCTTGTGAGGACTTTTTGCTATTTTTAAATATATTATTATGTTAAAAATCAAGGGCGTGACAAAAAACGTCGCTCGAGCGAGGTTCAGGTCACTTGAGCGACTTGATCGATCTCATGATTCTCACAACATATCACAAATTGTCAAATACGATCAAAACTCAAAAAATCCAAGATCCAAACATGATTAAACTACTAATACAATGTATAAACATGTAATAGAGGTGAAATATCCCTACCTCAACTTTCGAATCAATCGATTTGATGGAAAATTGGAAAACCCTAACTTTGGATGGATTTTAAACCTTGATTTCTTCCTTCTCGAGCTTTGTATCGGATCTCTTCATTGTCAATACCTTCTCCAAGACTTGATGGTCAGGTATATTCAGTTTTTCATTCATGCAAATGTACATGATGTTCAACTCTAATTTTTAGTATTACATATTTTCATCCCATCGAGAATGAGAGAGGAAAAAAAAAAACCAAGATCATACCTAGGCAAACATCCATGATAGTCAACATGTCGGTGTGTTTGTATCATGTTAGGTGCCCGCATACATGATAATTACATAAGTA
>JABCMJ010011793.1:0-16108 GCA_014822125.1 Arbutus unedo | reverse complement strand
CGGCGATTTAGTCTTAAGGAAACTGTGTTAAACACAGGACTCCATTTAATAACACTGTATTTAATTTCTGTATTCCGATTATTGTATTGTATTGTAATTTTAATTTTGTACGTATTGATTATGTGTTATTAATAAAAACTAAATGATCGCCACTTCGAATTTGTCGCTCCGAATCTATTGCTCTATATTTTTCCAACACTACATTTACTACTTCAGTCGTGGCATGGGATTACATGATTCCATTCAATAATAATTTCGCAAGACTTAACAGTTGCGGATCAGTTGGAACACATCTTCGGGATATCAATTATTATCTCGTGTTTTCTTAGCCATCATATCCTCATATCCGATGATATTTGAGCAAAACTATGACAGTTCCTACCAGGCGCAAGGTATGCAGCTCCCTTTGATTTTCAGTCCAATCGTCACGCTTTAATACAACCAAACAAATGCGAACTGAGTTCAAAACTCCTAAAAAAAATTACTCGTTGTTCATGAGAAACAGAAGGGTGAAATTGAGCGCAAATGTTGCTTCCTGGAGGCGAAGCCAGCTTAAGAATGGGAAAAAGCATTTGCGTATTTATGCCTAATTCCAATATCATTTGCATCCTCGAGGCGAAGCCAGCTTAAGAATGGGAAAAAGCATATGCATATTTATGACTATCTACAATATCATTTGCATTCCTGCTCCTGCTGCCTCACCGTCTACGATACAGAGCCGGAAGATGGGAAAAAATACAGCATCAAAGGGACAAAACGTTTGTCAGTCAACAGACTGGAAATTGCCACATCATTGTTGAGCTGAATGGGATCACGCATAGGATGCAACCAACACTCCACTAGAAGCAATGTTTGACATGACCCACTACGCTGGATTCAGCAAATGGAAGGATGCAATTGTGGTTTTTTTTTTTTTTTTTTGGGGGGGGGGTGCATCATAATTACATTTGTTCTGGAAGAAACAGGTATCGGAAGCGGGAATCAAATGGAAGAATACCACAACTGCAAGAACTAAGGAGGCTTTGCCGCCTCTTTGATATGCATTGTTCAACAAAGGCAGCCTGATTAGGTGGAAGGTAATGTGATATCCAAACAGCTAAGTTTGCATCGTCTACGAAGCTTTTGGAAAAGCAGTGAAGCATTTTAGGAACCAATAGCCTTCCCTTTCTGCTTACCCCCACTGAAGCTCGAATAAAATCACGCTGAGCATCATGCAGCTCTTCCCTCACATTACCAGCTGTATAAATCCGTATCTGCGATTGTAGTTTACTGCTTCAATTAATTACCCGTTACCCGTTACAAAAAGCAAAACAAAAGACAACCTCGTACATAACTAAGCAAAAATACTTATAGTTACCGCAGGTGATGAGTACAGTCCACAGCTGAGAGCAAAAGCCACAAGAGGTTCAGATGAATCAATAGCATACTTCCGTTGCTCTTCCAACACCTTTAGCTTGTGAAGAGCAAGAAGCAGAGACTGATAATATGGCACAGTCAAGGCTTTTAATTAGCAAATGAACTACAAGAAAATGGAGAATTAGTGAACGAATAAATGAATTTATTCAGCATTAGAGTACAAGTTTATACAATTTGCGGCCTATGGGCTGGTGGTTTCATCTTCAAAATTACATACTCAATTGCAGCTGCACTAAGAGAATGCCCCCCAACAGTGTATGCTGCCTGTAAGACAAACTTAATTTAATAGAAGTACTTGAACCTTCCCACTCGAGAAGGAAAAAGAAAGCAAACCGAACTCAACTTCTTTTATATCAATGTTGTGTTCATTAAACAGCAGATATGAGTGCAAAAAGTGCCACTTTGCCACACTTGCCCACCCAAAACATATGCATAAGCCATCTCCTCTGCGATATGCCCCCCCCCCCCCCCCCCCCCCTCTTTCTCTATCCTCCTACCTTTGAAAGAATGAGGAACTTGAAATGCCTGTGGATATTATTGAGGTCCAATATCCACAGGCATTTCAACAACTCATCGTTCGCAAAAGAAGCGCAAAGCGATACAGAAATCGCTTCGTTAATATTTCACCATGAGCAGTTTATAGTCTTTATAAATGTCTTTCTAATCAAAGTACCATGAGCATTCAATGTTAGAAATCAAACCTTTTGCATCAAAGAAAAAAGCTTCAATTCACTTCTTGGGACTCCATAAGCCAAATATGCCTGTTCATAGTCCAGAAATAAATGTCAACCAAATATGCTGCCACCATCTTATTCACTTGGATATTAAAGGGCAGAGCCTTTGGCAGACCATTTTGGGGTAATTGTTGGAATGGCTAAACTACAATGATAGATGCAACATCATCTCCTGATTCAATTTCTTCTCCAGAAACAGTTGGTCCCATTTCTTTTTCTATTTCTATTGAAAAATAAGTTATAACTGGCTATGACTTTCAATAGTTCATCAGATTTTGTTGACAGGTCTCGTGCTTGCGTACTCACTCCAAATTGAAGCTGTAAAACAACGATATTTACTTTCTTGTGTTTCGTGTTCTACCTCGAAAGTCCTCTCTCAAATTCAATACTGTAGGAACAAATACAGTTAATATACATGGCATTTGCTGACCGGACTCTTCCTGACATAAAACAACAAAAATTCATATCTCGTCATGTTTCCTCTTCTATCTCGAAAGTCCTCTCAAATTCGACAGCCTGGAGGAACAAATATAGTTTAATAAACAAGGCATTAACTTCTTCCACTTAACACAACCAACTTAAGATAAATTTAGAGGGAAGTTTGCTCATGAAAAAGAGGAATACTTACAGTGACTGATACATAAAATCCTACACTTTTACTAATCGAATTGAAAAACAATACACACTAATGCCACGACAGTTTAGCTTCATTCATTTTGCAATTTGAATGCATGAAAAGAAAAAAAAATAAGCAAGTCCAACGTAGTGCCAATATGACTACCTTTGACAGGTAAATTACGTAAGTTGATCAAGCTGCACTGTCAAAAAATTAATGTCCCCAAAAAGTCAAAAAGGAAAAGAAAAAAAAAATTGAGATACGCACATGCATTATAAGTGCATTGTATAAGTTGATCCAGAAAGCCAACTTCTCGTCACAGCTCAAGTGGATGGGGTTCACTTTTGCAAGTTGCTCAACAAGCCTTCTGTCTCCGAATAATAGCAACAAAAAAGTAATTGATCAACTCAGTCTGCAGAACGATTCATCGTCTCATATGAAAGTAGCAATATATGAAACCATGTGTTAAGAGGTCTTAGTGTATGATAACATATTCAACCGATAACGCGATACTTGGATAGACGGGAGTTAACTATATAGGCATAAGATATGACCATAATTTCTAGATTAACTGTAAATTTTCAGTCAAAGAATGTAAATTTGTAATTCCTCAACAGATCCAGTTTCATATGTTATACATTTAGGTTTTCTTTGAGCAACATTCGTGAGCGGTGGCATGCCTAGAAGAATAGCCCATTGGCAGGGAAAATAACCAGGTCATAAAAATATAGAAAAACCAAGTGCCACTCCATACAAGTTGGCAAACAGCTTATCCATGGAAAAATGCATAAAGTAACATGTTAGAGCTTGTCCTTCATTGGTCAATTATTGCCCCCAGTCTCATATATGAACCTGGTCAGTTTTTCCACTTTAAAACATGTTATCAACTTATCAGAGCTAGGTTTTTGGTCAAGATTCTCTTGATTGCTTGCCCTTTTCTCGTGCCTTAAGTGCATCTTATTTCATTTTGACCCCTAAATTATGGATATGTTACTTATCTATCCACCTGCGAGACAGGGGTCACACAAGTGGGGAAGCATAAGAGCTTGTCCCAAATCAGCGTATTCTTTACCTCCGAAGCTAGTATATGAACCAATGCTTCTCCACTCCTTGCCAATTGGTTTTGAGTTGGATGCTTTAACTGAACATAATAAATTGGAGGCTGTGTCATACCGAAGCAAAACTGCCTACAGAAAGTGCATTTAAAGAACCTCAACAGTAGTTCTCAATCAAGGCCTTTTATGATGTTAGATAGATTTACAGACTACAATTTAATGAGGAACTACTGTAGCCAACTTTTTTGCCCAAGAAATACATGAGAATTGTCTGGAAAAGAAGGGCTGAATGAAATTTAACCTGAACCGACGTAGTGCCCCTGCAGCATAGTCAAGCTGCTTCCTCCCAACTGACATCCAAGAAACTTCAGTTGCTAATCCATAGTTTCCAATATCTACCCAACTTAATTTACCACGCACTCTATAGGGATCAGAAGTGTTCTCCGTGGCCAACAGCTCTGGGTTACACTGTAAGTCAAGTTGTGGCCTCTGCAGCCTTGATGACATTAGTGAACGCTCAGATAATGACCACATAGATGAATTGGAAAGGTGTCCACATGGAGACAAAGACGAATATTGGGTCTCTGATACGGATGACTTCAATCGCGCAGTGGAATCAGCTAGAGAGATGAATATATTTTTCATGCCCCGAACCATTTCTTCTGATAGATGATTAGGATTATCCCATAGATCCTTAGGTTGCACATCTCTACTAAGCTTCTCAACATCCAAAGGCTGGCAACATTTGGTGTCCATTTCCGCAACCGTCTGCTACAAATATAGTCAGAATAGTTTTTAACTAATTTTGAGATAATTTGAACGCTCCATGAATAAGGATATCGCAAATCATAGGAACAGAACAACAGAATAAAGAAACGTCAAATACAAGTAAATTTATGTCCAAGAGAAGACCGATAAAATGTGTTCATACTCTTTAAGATCTTCTGAGACTAGCAGTTATTGATTTCTAACGATACTTCATTAAAGTTTGGGGCCATGGCTTGGAGTGATTGAGAATGGGTTCAAAGTGTAACTCCATAAGGGCATATGCGTATTTCAAATGGTCAGTTGGGACCTACTGTAGCCAGTACAAACCCTAACCCCACTGACCTCGCATTGCCAGGGTGAACAGTGGTTAACTGTGTTTTATGGGCTCAAAGAGCCTTCTTTTTCACAAAGTTTTTCTAATTACTCCTCAGAGATAAGCTCAACCACTCGTAGTGAATACACGATCTTCATGGTACAATCCATCCTGCAATTGTTCTCTGAGTCTGAGAGTTGCGAATGTTGATCTGCAGGCAGGGACATTGAAGTTAGACATTACATCATGGCCTAAAGAGGCCCAGCTCAACCAATAAGAGGCTCAACTGTTCATCAGCTTTTCCACCCAATTCACCACACAAGTGGAATCAAGAAAAGAACTACCAAACTATGCATCCGCCTATGAAGCACAAGTACTCCGAAAATGTTGCCCGTACACCAAAAATAGATCGGGTACGTTTTGAATTATGGGTATGGCATTTGTACGGGATGGGTACATCAATGGATACAACTGAGGTATGCCTGTTTTTTTTTCCCTTGTGTTCTAGATGCTTAATGCGAACAACTCGTGCTTTTTTTTTTTTCTCCTTTCAATTTTAAGATTCTGTATTTTTATTTTTCGTTATTTTTTATGCACAAAAACATTTTGAAGTACCCAAAAAAAGGCATTTAGTATTGGGGAAATTTAAGAAGTAAAGGCGGGCGTGTGTAAATGAAGAATACCATGTTTCTCTTTGGAGTTACGTTAGGAAAATGTAAGAAAATATATTAGAAAAAAAGATAGAAAGATGGTTATTGTGAATAAACGATAAGATGATGAATTCCCCGAACTACCGAATTCAAGCAGACATTGTGAGTTCTAGTATAAAGTAAGGCACATTTGCCGTAAAAATTTCAAGAACAGATCAAACCGTGCTTAAGAGGGTAGATAAGCATTAGATGTTTAACATTACCGGGATCTAGACGAAGTATTCTTAGATTTGTTGTTAATTTTCTAGATATATGTAATATGTTATCTAATAATAATAAAAATTAAAGATGTACCCCAGCCCTACTCGTACCTTCATTTTTTAAGTTTTTCTATACCGTCGTTACCCGTATCATACCATACCCGAATGTCGTGCCCGTGCTGGTGCTTCGTAGGCATCCCTTATAGGGCAACACAAGCAATCAACTACTATGATAAGAGGGTGGTATACTGGTACATGGTTCCCCTTGCCTACATTGCGAGCCACTTATATACCAGGGTGGATTGGGTTATAAGTTTCAGGAGGTGAAACCATTTTCATGAGGCAACCACATGAGATGTTGACTACAGGGCCTGATGCCTTTGGGTAAGTATTTAGTTTTTTGTAATATCCTCCTTTCAAAAGGACTCGGGTTCTAATCTCAAGGGTTAGACCAGTGGTTAATTGAATTCTTCACTCCCCTTTAGATTGATACCCCAAAGCTTAGACCCAGTAATAACATCAATATGTGGGACAAGGACGACCTGTACCCTAGTGATAACATAGAAGACGAAGAAGAAATTCAACTGTGTACTAAAAATAAAGCGTACAACAATCAACTATGTACTAATAGTAGTAAAAGTAGCAGCAACAGCAGCAGCAGCAGCAGTAAAGCAAAACAAACCAGTAAGAGAATAGCTGAAGAGAAACTAGAATTTGTATGTGCAGCTTTGAGATGTACAAAAACTACTCTCATCATGGTCACAAAGGCTACTAGATGAGTGTAGGAAAAGTTTATTTACCGGTGCTTTCACAATATCAGAGCAAACAAATAATGACCGAGAAGAATGCCTCCAGCGATATTCAGCAAGTCTTCTTTCATTTCTTTCCTGACTTACTTGGAAATGCAATGAGATAAACTCTTCTTCAAGTTTTAAAATTGCAGACTCCAATAATGCAATACTGGATAATAACTCCAGAGCCTGTAGAATGAGGATAACAAATTCAATGTACATTTCTAGGAATTTTTTCCCTTTTCTTAGAAAAATCATTCAAAAAGGAAAGGCCAGAAATACGAAGACGTGCAAAGAGGACAATAAGTTTGCACAAGTTGAAGGATAACAAAACAGTGCAAACTACACAGGCTATCCAATCCCTATATCATACTATGCCTAGTACTCCACTCCACTAGGGTCGATTACATGAATTTCTATTCACCATTCTGCTCAACTTGAGGCTATTTTTATTCACCATTCCTAAGATTTTGTCCCATATAGCGTTGTTGGTTTTATAGTTGTTCTATAAATACTTCCTTTCAATGTCGTATGTACACATCGATCACATCACCAGATGAAAACCCTCTACTTATCCATCTTACTTTCATTCTATGGGTTAAATCATTTCGTGATCTATCCATCCTTGCCAATAATCAAACCCAAATATACAAAAATGTTCGCTTTTTGGTTTCTCGTAGTTTTGATCTTTACTTCTTCACTATTAGTACTTTTGTTGGTAATACAATTACAATCCATAATCCATTCCTATTTGTTTGAACTTTTGAACCATGTTTGCCTTAAAACCGACTCTTGGTGTAACCTACTATAGTTGAAACTTCAATTGTTTTTTGTCCAGGCAATCTAATTATGGTCCTAACTACCCTTCATCACGGCGTTGATCACTACCTTTCATTGCAAGACCTGCCATATTGTATCTCTTGGCACCCTATCATAAGCCTTCCAATCTATAAGATTCAAATACGAAGGAAACACCTCAAAAAAGAGACACCAAAACCAAAATATAACCAAGTAATATTTCCATAAAACCCATTAAGACAAGCCTTCCTCTCCAACCATGTACACAGAAAGCAGTACCATCAAAATATCCCAAAGGGCGAAAAGGAAAATTAAAGTCCAATTGTTTCTTCAAGAAACCCTTGGAGACCTAAGGGACATCGCTTTAGGGAATGCAGAACACAAGCATAAGCAAACTACCATGATGACCCACACCTTAAACACAGTAATAAGGAAATAAAAGTTTCTCATTCTTGGCTTTAGTGGCAATGATTCCACCCCTCCGTCAGATATTGTGCAGGGCTTTTAAAAATCGTGACCTGTGCAATTCTGTATATATGCTACCTCGAATGTTCAAAGTCATTACCAAATGATGGGTCGACCAAGCCACATAAAAGTGGGAAAGCAGTATTCTGGGAAGACCTAACTCCCAAACCCAGCATCGCCACTGCTCAGATACGAGCACACATCCTCATGCTTAATTGACCAAGCCTTTCTGAGCCTCTAAAATATAATTACTTGCAAAAGAATAGTCTTTTGAAGCACATGACAAATCAAATAGACAAACTTAAAAATCATTTTCTGCGAAGAAAGAATGGGAAAAAGAAGAAAACAATGATCGTTTAAGGTCAAATATTAGATATACTAGAAAAGACATCTTATGCACCACCCTACAAAAAGGTGACACTTGGAAAATGAACACGTTTCTGGGTATTCTTCCTTTAAACGACAGTGAGACTTTGTATTCCACAGAAACGCAATGTCCACTATCATTTGGGGAAATGAGTACTAATAATAATTTCATATCCAGGACTTGTTCTTCTTTAGTTGACCGTTCACTTTACCAGAAGAAGAAAGGCTGGTAATTTTAAATTTGACCACCACACATACACCCTCCGGTTGAATAAACAGAAGCAAACTTGTCTGGGAAACCAAGTAGAAAAACTATGATCTAATATGAACCAACTTTAGCAGGAATGATTATTTCATTCAATCATGTAAAAGGATTAACTTGTCTGGGAAACCAAGGAGAAAAACTATGATTTAATACAAACCAACTTTAGCAGCAAAGATTACTCATTGAATCATGTAAAAGGATTAGCTAAAATCTCATTCAAAAAGCAACTTAAGTATGAACTTACATGATGAGGAAGGTGTGATACACTGGATAGTTTTACACCATTATTTTCAATAGCCTTTTGCAGAATAGCATGCAGTTCCATTTCTTCTTGCAGTTGATGCTGTAATATTTGCACCTATACAAAGGACTACCATTAGGAAGCATGTTATGCCACAATAATACTAGCTGATATCTTGTGTTCTCAACCCAAAAGCGATACAACTTTGACCAATTCAAACTCCGTACAACAAACAGACACACACGCAGACTATAAGCCAGTTCCAATTTTTCCTCTCCCTACCGCATTGGAGAGCCAAAAGCTCCAAATTCCCAATAAACACCGAATGCATCTCAAGAAAAAGCAGTGACTCATTTTACAAGTCTATGTCTATTGCTGCTATCGTATCCTTGTAGACAGTAACACAACAAACTATCAAAAATGGAACTGCCAACGAAGAATTTTCCAATGACCACTTGACAACCTTCTCAATCTTTGTCAGTGACCAGGAGCTGATGAATGACAGAGGCAAGGACTACATGGCAAGTTGACCTCAAGTTCACAATGCTAGAGTCTGGAGAAACAAGATCACCCAAGACCTACTTCAATCTTGTGATATAGTAGTATATTCAATTTGCAATTAGGAATTTAGTATACAAACAATACTCAATACAAACTTTGCACATGTTCCTAATGACTCATAATCACTGGATGGCTTTGATCCATTGCAAGCAAGGGACATGCCTAACACCTACCTTTCCAAGGCTTAATAATGTTCCATCACAAGTGGATCTCTAGTAAGGAGAGATACTTACATCCTTCTCAAGTTGCAATCTATGGATACAAGCACCACTTGTTTGAGATGATAATTTGAGAGTTAAAGCATCGCTGCCACGAAAATCTTTCACCTGAACCTGAGCAAATCAACATATCCGCTGTAACTAGGAAACTAATTGGGTGTACCGTGCAAGGGCAAACAAGGGAAAGAGCAACGGTTCGATGCCTCCAATACAAGCCTAAACCAGAAAAACGAAGGCACCACTAGGGTTGCAAGATAGATGACCATGAAGAGAGGAAATAGCATAGTCGATTAGCACACTAAACATAGATACGATGCTGGAGGACAAAGATTGAAACTGAAAGGCTGGTGGATAGCTACCGATGAAGAGAAGAAAATATTCAGAGGTGGCTCTCTGGCGTAAGCACAATAGAGAAGGGATATCGACAGTAAAAGACATGTAAAATGGTACTTACATCCAAGGAGTAGTCACTGCGACTTTTGGTAGGACTGTCACCCCTGCAGAAAACAGAAGGCAACGAGATTATAGGTCGGAATTTGAGTTGGGTTAAAGAGTAGATTGTCTCTGTGTGTGCGTGTGTGTGAGAGTTCGAGCAAATAAGGTAAGCTAGAAAGAGCAAGTGCCACTGTGTGTGTGTGAGTTCGAGAAAATAAGACAAGTTAGAAAGAGCAAATACAAGAATGGATAAACTCACAAACTGAGAGAAGAGCTAGAGCACACAACTGTTGAGTTACTCATTGAGTAAAGGCATGGGCCGGGGGGCTTGCGGTGTAGCCAGGCTGCACTTAACTCCGGGGGGGGGGGGGGGGGGGGGGGCGCGGCCGTTCAGAAGAGACAGAAGACACTCGACTCGAGGGAAGAACACCCCAAAAATTCCACCGAGCACCAGCGCGGGCTTGCAATTCCACAAGATTAGTAACCTAATTTCCCGATCAACCAAGTACTGGTTGGGGGTGGAAATGTGAGTGAGATATGTTTACAAAAGACTCCCCACAACTGCTGCAATTTCCACCCCCCAGAGAAGCAGGCTCGTGAATGTACTACAGCTATAAGTCCACTTTCACCCTAACTTATTACTACTGCTGCTGCTACAAGTTTTCCCAACACCAAGACAAAGACAACATATAATAGTGTGCCAAATAATTTGATTTATATATGCCGGCAAACAATCACAATTGTTTGCATTACATATCTGATCTGACTATATCGGGACATAAAGTGCAAAATAAAAACAAAAGTCCACGCCCTAGCCCTAAACATCTCACTCCAATAGTCTTTGCTTATATTTCTTGACGTGTCCTTCGATTACTATTGGAGTGTCTTGTATCAAATGATATGATATTCAAGTGTTAAAGTTGGTATTATTGGGACCAGGAATGTGATGCGCGTCAAAACGAGATTATTTTGGCTCATAAAACAACGTAATTTTGATGTGCAAAATACTTGACACATAATCCCCCATTCCATGTTATTATGGGTGTAGTAACGATGTTCTTTTGTGTTTTTTAAATCCGTTTGGTTTGTTCAAAGATAAAGAATAGAAAAGGAAGAAAATAGAGGTCCAGATACCATCAAACTTGTAAGGAAAACAAAAAGGTGCAACACCGGGTCTGAAAATTCGAAAGAAAAGACTGAAAACTCAAACTTCAAAAAATTGTTTTAGAATAAAACGTTAGGAAAGAGAATTTGTTAGCACCAATTGAAACACACAAACAACAAAAGAGATTTACAAAATATACAAGATAAACGCTCATTTTGCACCCAAATCTATTCTCATGTACTCTTCTCTTTTCTTTATGCCATTTCAAGATTTTGTTATCAGGGTTCCACCATTGGTTGAGAAGTTGAAGACCCTTCTTCCTTAATATTTACACCACTTCTCCCTCTTGTGGTGGTTCTGTTAGCACAATCCAATTCCATCCATGTTGCCTTACAATTTTGGAGAAATGCATCTTGTGTTGCCTTGTCCACGATCCAGTCATCCATTGAATCTATTTCTTCAACTATAATGTCTCTGCTAACACACGACGCAAAATTCTGCAACCACCGATTATAATGCACAAATGTTTGATCATTCAACCGTCGTTGCTCAGTATAATTCCTTCCCTTTGTGAGAAGCTTCTCAGCCAAACTCCTCTAGTTGATATTTTGATGCACCGCTGCATGTTTGACTTAGAATTCAAATGGCGAGTCTTTGCAACTCGAGACATTCTTCTCCATAGTTGGACAATCAAAGGGCTGCAGAAATGTCGTCAAGATACAAAGACTTTGAAATTTTCACTAGTTAACAAATGAATTGAGATAATCGATGTAATTGCAAATGATAGGAGGGCACTTGATCGTAAATCAAGGGCGCTTCCTTTACTACAAGAACATTTGGCTTCCCGATACTGTTCAATTTGCAGAGCGATCAAATTTTAAACGTTGCTTACCTTCTACCATGCGGAAATACACCACAATAGTCTGGTGGCTACCTCTGCATCGGTGAAGAAGTCGCTTGAATAAAAGAGACTCGGGTTCAGAAAATAACATACTGAATGGAGAGAACTATACAAATGGTTGTTCCAAATCTCATCTATAGTTACCCGAAAGGGAATGTATTAGGTCTTCGTGTTCTTAAACTCCCATTTAATCGTTTCCTTAACCTGATCAATAGTTTCGTAAATATAACCAAGTTGTGGCCTATCACCCTCGTTAATTAATTGCAAGACACGCACCAGCGGAATAGTTGTCTTCGTAACCATAGTGGCCCCAATTCAGAAAGAGCGATCTACCATTAAATTAGTTACTCTTCTCCCCTCCCTAGTAGAAGCCCAAACTAAAGTGTTCCACTCAGATGAAACAAACATCTTCTATAAGTTCTCCATTTCTGACACAATATTCTTTAGAGTCAAGAAGGGCATTGCAGACAAAATCAAAACAAAGCAGGGGAGGAAAATATAAATGCGAAGGTTTTACCTCATAAGGAAGAGGAAAAGTGACCGAAAAAAGACCACCGTTCTAAACCCGAGAGAGAGAGAGAGAGAGAGAGAGAGAGAGATTATCAGTATCGAAAAGAAAGAACATATACAATCGTTGAGAGAATGAACCACGTTTCCACTGTAGTGATAGTGATTGATATATATTTGTTTCGGTGTGATATCAGGTGGGGCTTGGGGATGGGGGTGGGTAAAATCGTAGTTAATTATTAGAGTGGGTGTGGTAATCTATGATGAGTTTATGGATGACAAGATGATAGAAAAAAGCAAATTCCCCTTTACTCCCTATGATTTAGAAGTTGTGTGAAAGATCCCTACCATTATCACTTCGTCACATGATCCGTATGTTTTGTGGATTCATTTGCACCGTCGGTGATTTTATAAATAAACATTTTATAGCATCCACGCCCATTTTCTGCAAAGTATTTTCTCTCAAAAATAAGCTTCAGAAATATCCTTTCCAATTTTATAAAAAACTAGGATGAGTGCAACTTCTGTGTATTTTCCATTGCATTTTTATAGGAAATGTACTACTTTGTATAAAATATTTTCACGAACTTGCCAATTCGAATCCAGGTAATAAGGAGAGCACTTGGATCAACTTGAACGTAGATTGTCGCAAACTGACATCGTATAGCTAGTTCAATAACCTATTCAAATTGATATGTTTTTTCAACTATTTTTCCCTATTTTGAAAAGTACTTCACTACCGAAGTAGTAAATAGGGAGCACATGTAAAATGACCCAAACCATACTAGATATGATTTCTCTACAAATTTTAGAATAGTGCACAAAGGGAAAGAACTAAAAGACCTAGATATGATTTCTCTACAAATTTTAGAATAGTGCACAAAGGGAAGGACATAAAAGACCTGATGTGGGGGGTTGTTTGTGCTTACACATAGCCTAAGTTGCAAATGAACCAAATAAGGCCCTTAACAATGATGCATATACATCGCTGATGAAGGAACCACTCATTCATTGGGCTAGGTGATAGTTTAGTCCCAAATATAGGTGCAATAAATTAGACAATAATGTGTGTGAATGATTTAACCAATACATCATAGACAACAAATAATAACCTATCCTAACAATGTCAAATATGTTAAGAAGGGATCTAATACATTACAAATTTAATGGATTACTTTGTCCCAAAATTTAAAAGATGTTGGAGAAAAATAAAGCCAAAGCAAGGGGATGTGATGTCATTTGCGTTGGAAATAAAATTTTTAAAGTGACCCATTACTTGAAGACATATGTGGTGGACACGGGTGAGCAAATCTCCACTTGTAGAAAATGGGTTTCGAAAAGGATACCTTGCAAATATGGGGTTGCTGCCTTATATACAAATAACAGGGAAAATGAGAATTTTGTGCGCAACACCTTCGTTATAACCTGCAACCATATGCTCAACCATGTTCCTAACCAAAGTCTTTGGGAGCATACAGAAAGTGATCAAATCATGCTTCGTTTGCTTACAAAGCAAGTTGGAAGGCAAAAAAACATGAGAAGAAATGGGCAGATGAGCCACAAAACTCTACCAAAGTGAGAAATTTCATAAATCTCTTAAGTGTAAAAATTATCAACAATACGGTCATAACATCTGTACGTGCAAAGCACCAAAATGAGTCCAGAAAAATAAGCCAAAGGAAGTGCACGGTGGTCCCAAATGTAAGGTTTTCACTTTCTTTGCCTACTTTTATTAATATTCGACTTACTTGCAATCCTTGCTTTTTATTATGCAATTCTTCGATGCTTTCATGATGTAGTCAAATCAATTGTCACAAAAAACCAAGGGTAGGATAGTTGCCCTAAGAGAAAAAATATTAGAACTAGTGAAGGTTAGAACTTTGGGGGACCAAGTGGTGGACCCAAACGCAACATTGTCATCCATTGGAGGAGGAAGTGGGAATCCCGACCAAAGGCAGACCTCCATTGGGAGAAGCAATGGCGAACCATTTCAAGGACATAATTTCATGGGGAAGGGCAAGGGACCAACCCAACCCAGATTACTATATTCAATAATTGTATAAGTATTACACCCAATGGAGTTGTTTCCTTGTTTCGTTTAATGCTTGCACGGACATCCATTGTTTTTGTTCATATTTAACAATTGAGGGCAACCATGGTGGGTGATGCCATATTTGCTACCAATATGCGTCATACTCAATCATCACTAAGGACGAAGGAACACTTTAGAGGAGAGGCACTAGGAATTAAGAGACTCACCAAAAAATGCAATGACACCCTCAACATTTGGAACTTAAGGATTATTCATAGAATCTCTCTTTACATTTTGTACAATACAAGTAGTGTACAATATGCCTTTGGCTGTTTGAATGGATACAAGTGTTTTATTCTGTAAGAACTCCACTTGAACAGGTTGGTTGAAGTGTAAGAATTTCCTTTTAACTTGATTTTGTTGTTTGGTTAAATGTAAGTTTATGATTTACGTCTAAAGCATAAAAACTTGGTTTTGAACTATGGCTACAGTATGCCTCCTGTTTACGAAATGATTCTAATACTTGTACATACAATTGATTCTTAAAATTTTCTATAGTAGTTGATTATTACATTGATTACTTGGTATGCATTGAATACTAGCTCTTTGTTGTTGTGGTTTTGAAATTTGCACAATAGTGTAATACCATGAGAACTAAAAATAGCACAACCAATAGCACAACCATACATTAAATCGCATTACAATTAAGAGTATCACATTCGGTTACTTGACATTTCATGACAAATACATCAACTACTCACAAAACCTACTACTAGTCTCACAACCAACAAAACTTTGAGATTTTTTCTTTTTATCTCGATGCATATACATTTTGGTATGCAATTATGTAATGACCCTAAAAACTTTAATTCAATAAAAGGAAAAAAATATTATTATTTTTAATTTCAGTAAAATATTATGCATATTCATGTTAGTCATATTTTGAATTTTTATGCACATGATTTTATTGGAGTTGTATATGATTGTGTATATTTTACCTTGACCCAAACATTAGCCTGACTCATTTTAGCTTAAGTCCAATATGATTTTTGGTATAAGACTTTGTCCAAACCCAATTTATTTTGCCCAACCCTATAACCCATGGACCTTGAGCAACCCAACTCTTTTGACCCATCTAGCCTACCCATCAGCATTTCTTGGAGCCTTGACTCATTAGGTTTGATCCATCACCATGTTGACCCTAAAGTCATCTCATACTTTAACTTGTAGTGTCACCTACACATGATAATCTTTCTTGCCCATCAGTATACCCACATGTTCTAAATCTTTCATGTTGGTAATCTACAACACAAATCTTCTAGAGATACATTCACGTGCCTTGTAAGTTACTTCTAATTGATGAGACTACTCATCCCCTCCAATGGACTTCCTAACCTTGACCCCCACTCCTTCCTCCTTGAGCAATACCTCTCTAAATCTCTAATTTTGATTCAAAAATCAACTCAATTAATATCATTTTTCGCAGAATTTTCATCCACCAATGGCCATACATGTACTTCTTCCTTTGCACTCAATCTTTCCTATATATCTTTCTACATCACTTCTCCATCTCTACTACGAAATTTCAGAGCTCTAGAGTTGTGTTGGAAG
>JABCMJ010011784.1:0-12033 GCA_014822125.1 Arbutus unedo | reverse complement strand
TGAAACTCCCATTTTTCCATCATCTAGCTAGGGAAATAATCACAATCAGAATGGAAGAAGCCAAAGCAGTGGCCCCACTGATCATAGCAATGAAGGGCCACCCAGGCACAGGCAAGTCAACAGTGGCCCACTCCTTATCCTCAGCCCTCAACTGCCCTCTCCTAGACAAAGACGACGTCCGCGACTCCACCTCCACCCTCCACCTATCATCATCATCCCCTCCGGTACCACCCAAACTCCTCAACGACCTTTCCTACGACGTCCTCTGGCGAATCGCCGCCACCCAACTCCGCCTCGGCCTCACCGTCGTCGTGGACTCTCCGCTTTCCCGCCGGGCCCACCTCGACCGCCTCTTGGAACTGGCCGATGACGCCGGGGCTCGGCTTGTTGTTGTGGAGTGTAAACCGAAGGACGAAGCAGAGTGGCGCCGGCGACTGGAGCGGAGGGGTAAGGATGCCGGCGCCAGCTGGCATAAGCCGGCCACGTGGGGTGATCTGGAGAGGTTGCTGGAAGGGTACGGTGGATGCTCGGAATACGACGTCGGAGAAGTTCCGAAGATCGTGCTCGACACCACGGCTGCAGTTGGGGTTGGAGAGCTTGTATCAGCTGTCTTGAGGTTCATTGATTACAGTGAGGGTCCTCGCTCGGGTAATCGTTGATTCTAACACGTTGGATCAAAATCTGTATCGATTAGTTGTAATTTCATGTCCAATCCATGTAAAGTAACTCCAAATAAAATTTTCATGTCAAAATAAATAAATAATATAGAAATTTTAATATACTAACTTTAATCTGGATCGACTGGTTGTAATTTCTCTCACCTCAAATATACAAGGTGAGAGAAAATTATCACTTTTTTCTTTTTAATGTTTGTTTAATTAAGTTTTTTTTTAAATTTTTTTCATATTTAGAATCGTTCGATGCATGTAATATTTGATAACATGTTAAAATTTAAAATTTTGAATTTTAAAAATAGGCAAATTTCTAAATGCGTAACTTAAATGAATTATTCCATAGTAGATAATAACTTTTTGTTCACTTGTTAAAAATTGGGATAAAAATTTGTTGGCAGAAAATATTAATGAAGTAAAGTAAAAAAACAAAACGTATTTTTTTATTTTATAAGCTTATTTGATAAAAAGATGAAAAAATATAAATGTAGTTTACTTAGCTGTACTAGTGTTTTTTAAGGACATATTTTGAAATAAAATTAATTTTAATAAAAAATTAAATATGTGAGTTTCACAAACTGAACAAATAAAAGTATAACAAAAACTTGGTATTTCGTATTGTTTTTCATTTTTTGGCAACCAATTTTTTTTTAATCAGAAGGTAAAAAAATGATTTTGCTATGGGTACAAATAATATAATTTCTACACATTATATGTACCCATTGCAAAATCCTAAACTAATCTTGACCAACTTAAAAAATCATTCAATGTAGTTGAAATAAGTGAATTTTGGTATTCTTATCTGTTTTAATCTTCTTCGTTTTTCTTTTTAAAATGTTGGGTGTAGTTATGAGAACAAATCTCATACGAGATCGTATATTTTTTTTTTCCTGAATGAAAGAAATTCTCTCGAAAATAAGAAGACACTGCTCGAATAGCAAGAAAAGCTCATTATGCGGGTTGTCACTCTTAATTGTGGAACTACACATGGGTTGTATTGGGCTATAGCCCATGAGAAAATATTTTTTTTACATCTAAATTTTTATTTAAAATAATTTTAACTCGTCCTATTATTTGCAGTCGAGTGTATTTTTTAGTTCGAGGTAAAATAGTTTTTTGGTTTCACCCTTGGTCTTTCTGGTGATCGATGAGAGTAGAAAAAATTTACAAGCACTTTGTTATTTATATTTTTGTGTTTTTAAATCGAGCAAGACACTTGCTCATCTATGATGTTTCGGACACAATTGTATTTGAATTTGTACATAAAAAATTATATGCGTATCATTACTATCACATTTGTACCTATAACAAAATCCTTTTTTCATGAATTTTCTATAGGTAAAAATAATATGTACAAATATGAGAGAGGATAAGCCCTCATCCTCCCTTCCCTCCCTCCTCCTCTCTCTCCTCTTGTTTAATATTTATACATAATTTCTACACATTATTTGTATCCGTACCAAAATCTATTAATTCATGGCCATTTCTTTTCTATATGGTACTTCTTGTTACTTTGCTAAATTTGCTTCACTAATAAGTTTATCAATCGGCGCAAGTGGGATGTCTTGTTAGTTTGTGAACTATACATGCATAATATTATCGCCACAAAAATGTCGCAGTCTTGGGCATATAGTTGTTAGTGTTGTTTCATTTGGTATTGCATCATTATTACAAGTTCCTATGCAACATAGGTACTGTGTTGAAGCTGTTGATCACACACTTAAGGACATTTGTGACAATAATTGTCCATTTGAGGGTATCATTGTTGTTCTTGGAAGAGATTTTCATCAAATTCTACCAATTATACCAAAAGGAGTTTGAGAGCAAACTGTTGGAGCATCATTAAGGCGTTATGTGTTGTGGAATAAAATTCAGATTTTGACTTTGAATTTGAACATGTGCGTGAATAGCACAGATCGCATAAATTCAAATTTCGCAGAATTCTTAAAAGAGATATTTGTGATTTTTTAGAAATTGATTATACGTTTCATTTTATTAGTACTTCATGTACTTGACTGTTTTACTATATACTTTTAGGTCGGAACCAATCCACAAGAAATTGTAGAACTTCCATCCATAATACACAAACGCAATAATCTAACTGAATTGTTGTTTATGGTCTATCCACAACTGGATGTGGCGGGTATAATTACACCGATTTTTCTAACCAAGCACACAATTTTTTCTGCACGAAATGATGATGTCAATGCCATCAATCTTGCAGCATTGAATGCTTTTCCAGGAGATACAACCACATATTTTTGCAACTAACAAAATGTCCAACAACGACGAATGCAATCTTAATATTACAAATCGATATCTAAATGAGTACTTAAACTCATTGAATCCTTCTGGTTTATTTCCATTTAAGTTACACTTGAAAGTTGGTTGCCCAATAATGTTATTGAGAAATATTGCTCCAAAAGCTAGATTATGTGATGGCACCCGTTTAATGATTGTCAGATGTGCAACTTGCATAGTTGAGACTCAAGTTTTAACTGGAGAAAAATTTTGCAATCTGGTTTTCATTCCAAGAATATCATTGACATCTTCTTCATTTGAATTGCCTTTTGAGATGATGAGACATCAAATTTTCATTAGATTGGCATATGCAATGACAATCAATAAATTTCAAAGACAATCTGTAAAATATGTTGGGATTGATTTGCGCACACCAGTCTTTAGTCATGAACAACTATATGTAGCATTATTTAGATGCACATTCGGTGACTGTACGAGTGTCTTGCTCTCAAGTGATGCATCCAATTCTACCACAAATATTGTGTATCCTGAGATTTTGTTACAGTGAAAGGTACATTATTTTGCCTATGTGTAAATTCATATATACTCATTAATTAGTTTTTTTTTATTATGGAGAAACTGATCTCTTGCAGGATTTGGATGAAAGAGTCATTGAGAGTAATATAGTGAATACCACTAGGCTACCTCAATAGGGGTATCACAATAAGGTAGTATTAATCACTTTACATATATTTTTTAAAATAGTGGACTTTACTCATCTAATTTTTTATGAATTTTAAGGTTGTTGTTCGTTTTCACAATTCTGCTCTTTAGATGAAGTATATATATGTTGATACAAATACTTTTCGAAATGTGATGAAGCGAAGATTTCAAGATAGACAATCAGTGAAGAAGACAAATTTTTTTTGAAGATGGATAATCAAGATAGACATTGAGTGATGACCTTTATTTGATTACATTTTTGTATGAATTTAAACTCTATTAGTTATGTGTTTTTATCTTATGATTGAATTTGAATTCTGTCAATGCAATATTACGCATGTCATAAATTTAATTTTATTGCGTTGTACCGAAGACAAAACCGTGGGCGGGAAACAGATTTGCATGAAAAACCCTCCGTACTCTTTTCCCTCTAAAAAATCGCGCATAAAATATTGCTGATACCCATATTTCCCTCCTCAAATCCACTTTTCGGACACGAACAGAGACAAACCGATACGCCACTGGTGTTTTACGCGTGTGATAGAGAGATGAGAGAGGAAATGAGGGATCACTCGTCCCCGTCGGAGGACCGACTGGAGGAAGCAAGCGCCGCTGTGCCACCAGATAGCCAACGTTGCACCAGGAACGATGGCAAGAAGTGGCGATGCAGTGGTTTGAAGCTACAGGACAGCACCTTTTGCGAGAAGCACTTATTACAGAAGTCCTCTGATTCTAGGGTTTCCAAGCGCAGCAAGAGTAACTCCGGGAGTGGGGGGAGCGTGTCTAAAATGTTGGGGCTTTCATCCAATTCGAATAGCACGAAGCAGAAAAGGAAGGGTCGTACTTCGGAAGAGTCTGACGAGGAGGTTATTCCGGAAAAGAAGCAGCGTGGTAAGGAGGAGAAGCTTAATGACGATGTTACTGGAGATGCAAAGGAGGCTACTTTGGCGAGAGGAAGGAAAAGGGGTTCGGTCACTAGGAAACCGGGACTAGGGGAGAAGAAGCTGGGGGATCGTACTGAAAGAAAACAAAAGGAAAATGAGGAAACTGATTCGAAGGGTTATGATGAACAGAAGGAGATCGTTAGTATAGGTGACGATGAAGGTGAAGCGGAAGATGAAAAAGAGGTTACTTTGGTGGAAAATATGAAAAAGCGTCCATTAAATAACAAATCGCGATTAAGGGAGAAGAAATTGGGTGTCTCTAATAAAAGCAAACAAAAAGAAGAGGAAAGTGAGGTGGCTAATGGCAAAGATGATTCGGTTGAGGATGCTACTTTGGTGAAAAGAATGAAAAGGGGTACCAAGGTTAAGGAATCGGCAATAGGGCAGAAGAAACTTGGGGTTCCTACCAAAAGGAATAAAAAAGAAGAGGAAAATGAGGGTACAAACGGCGAAGATGGTTCTTGTGCTAATTTGACAAAAAGAACCAAAAGGTTAGTGGGAGGCAAAAAGTCCAGGAAGGAAGCTGATGATGCTAGTAGTGATTTAGATGATACGAAGGAGAAGGTTAGTTTGACAAAGAGCGTAAAAAAGGATGAGAACAATAAATCATCATCACGAGGGAGGAAGAAGAAGGAGGTTTCAAAGTCGCTTGAGAAGGAGTCGGGACTAACAATCAAAAATGAAAATGGGCATGAAGATATCAATGACCTTGATAATCGAAAGGACAAGGTTCATCTAAGAAGGTCCGGCTCAAAGCAAACAGGCTTGCGTTTTGATTCTAGGAGGAGGCATTTCAGTACTGATGTAAGCTCACACTCTCTCTGTGGCTTTACATGTGGATAAAATTCTAATTCCTTTCCAAATAACTGTACAGGGGGGCGAGGACGATTGCCAAATGTGTCATCAATGCCAGAAAAGTGACCGTAGGGTGGTGCGGTGTCGTAGAAGCTGCCGAAAACGTTTTTGTGGCCCATGCATCAAGAGATGGTACCTACTTTATAATATGTTGCCCTATCTAAGAGAAGTATCTAACTTGTATGGCTAAATTGGAATGTCAATGCATTGAAGTACCAAAATTTGATTTGTCTTTAAGGAATAATTCAGGTTGTCAGAGGATTAACGACTTGTACATCTAACCTGTTCTTTTGTTGGTAAAGAGTACAGGTAGCTTTAGTCCACTTCAAGTTTGTGTCCAGGATTTTGTTCTCACTTGATGCCTGCAGATGCTAAAGTTACTAAACACGCACAAATACACTAGCTTACTGTGAGGTTGCAAGTGTCGTAGCATGTGAACATGCCTATTTTTGTGCGTGCATGATTTCAATTGTATGTTATATTCTTAGTTTTCATGCAAATCCGTAGCACAAAATAGGGACTAGGGAGATTCACTGGTGTTTGTTGCAGAACAATGAGGAGATAACTTTCCAAATACACATGTGTAGTTGTTAACAGTAAGGACATATTACCAATAAAGACATCATTTGTGTATACTTTGTGCTTGTGTAACTAACCTCAATTGTTGCAGATTGTCGTTATATTATTATTGGTTAATAACTGAGATTGCTTGTCCTAGTAATGCATTTTCAATGTGTTTCCAGTTATAAATTGTTTTAATGGTCTACTAACTTTGATACCTACTCTTTGACTACCCGGGAGTTTTGAGAACCAGATGATCATGATTGGTTGACTGATCTATTAAATTTGGCTGTTGCATAACTGATTTCAACAATGCATATGTTTGATGATGTGATCTCTAAACTCCTACTTGCCTTGATAACTGCGTATCCTGTATCTTCTCATTATCTATCATGTCTGCATGCTTATTTAAACTTTCCTTTTTCCTTGATGTTATGTTTTCAGGTATCCTCTGCTGTCAGAAGAAGCGATAGTGGAGTTTTGTCCATATTGTCGAGGAAACTGTAATTGCAAAGCTTGTTTACGTCGGCAGGATATGATTAAGGTTTGTATTTTCAGCGTTTTTTTGACAGTCGGCCATTGTTATATAACTGCCTTTCCTATTGTTTGATGCATATTTGTTTCTTATGTTTTAATTCAGACCAATGAAGGTAGTGGACAACCCAAAAATGAGGAGGAAAGGATTCGGCAATTGAAGTATCTCATACACGCACTCTCTCCATTCTTGAAACAACTTGATCATGACCAAACAATAGAAAAGGAGACAGAGGCTAAGATTAAAGGTATAATATGCGAATTAAGAAATTCTGTTTACTCATTTACGTGCAACTATTTGATAAGTAATGCAATTTCGGCTCTGTTGCATTTCTTAGGTCATTCAGGATATGAAATGATCAGTTGTTATACTTGCATTTGTGTCAGACAGAATAAATGATATAGATAATATAAGTGGAATACAGTAAGTTCTGTGAGTACTTAGAAAAGCCATGAAGGATGAAACAGAGCTTCATCGGATAGGGTAGGTGCATTTAAGTTTGACTTTACTGTTGTTGCAGAAACATTCTGTCATAGATCTAAAACAGATTAGTCGGTGTATTTGACTTTACCAACGTAGTCAGAATAATGCGTTTCATTTGTCAATATAATTTCCATTCTACAGGATTATCTTCGTCAGATATTGAGATACAACAGGCAGTTTGTAGTGCTGATGAGCGTGTTTATTGGTATGGTCCTTTCCTCGATTATGTCTCTTTGGTTACTGTTTTCATAATCAGTTTTATGGGAACTTTTTTGGTTGACGGTATTACTTTTATGGAACCTTTGAAAAGAATAACTCATTTTTGTTATATTAGTAATATGATGTTTTGGAATTTTGGATACTCATCCTATAAGAGATGAATACAAGAAGAAAATGATGACTAATGGTGTTTCAAGAAATATTCTTTGAAAAATTTATGGAAACTGCTTCTGGAAACTGTAACCAAAATAATTAATTGAAAACCTTTATCTGCTCACAAAATGACAGCACTCATTATGTTGCAGTGACAGTTGTAGAACCTCTATAGTTGATTTTCATCGAAGCTGTCCAACTTGTTCGTTTGATCTCTGCCTGACTTGTTGCCGGGAAATCCGAGAGGGTTCCCTGCAAGGTGGTGACAATTTTGGGAACAAGCCTCTCACCTCTTCTTCAGATCAGAATGCCTCTTCAAATTCAAGCATCGAGTCCAGTTTCGATGTTGATAAAAAGCCAAAACATGGCTGGAATGCGAAAGAAACTGGAGTCATATCTTGCCCACCAAAGGAAATGGGTGGTTGTGGGCATGACTGTTTGGAGTTGAAGTGTATGTTTCCGGAAAGTTGGGTTTCAGAATTAAAAGAGAAAGTAGAGAAATTAGTTGAAAGCCATATGCCTGGAACTTCTGATGTGCTATGCTCCTGCTTTAAATTGAATGGTCAGCTTGATGTTGGTAATGAGAAACTTCTTAAGGCTGCTTCTAGAAAGGATGCCGATGATTCAAATTATTTGTACTGCCCTTCAACAACTGATATCCAACAAGGGGATCTGGAGCACTTCCAGAGACATTGGGTCAGGGGGGAGCCAGTTATTGTCCGCGATGTTCTCGAAGTCGCCTCTGGATTGAGCTGGGAGCCAATGGTCATGTGGCGTGCATTTCGTGAGGTAACTTATACGGGTTGCTCAGATTTATCAGTGACGGCACTTGATTGCCTTGATTGGCGTGAGGTAAGTTGTTAGATACCGTTTGCCTTATGGTGGTGTATTATTCACCGTGTTTATCATCCTTGGCACTTTTGTATCATATATTTCATTCATCCTTGTAATGGTACTGGAATTTCTGTTTTGATGGGATAGATAGACTATGATGATGGTTTTTCAATGAGTCTAGTGTAGCAGGGTAAAAGGGAATGTGGTCCACTGCAGCAATAAAGCTGCACGATTTATTACCCTTCCTCAATCTTCTTTCTCCTGAGAAAATTGCGTCTGTCATGTATATTCTGCACAAAGAGTCATGTTCTTTTTTGTTATGTATGATACCCTTACCTACCCATGTGCACAAACAAAACTGTACAGGAGTTGCATGCGTGAATATTACATGTGCACAACTATCTGTTTATTGTATCATGCTAGTTATGCATGCTGTTGTTGTTCTGTATGAATCAAAGTTATCATTCTCGTACCGGCGAGCGTACTGGTTTTGTTATTGGTACGGTACATACCGGTACCGGTGTGTACCGGTGTACCGTTTTGGATTTAATTACTAAAATTAATATGCATATTTCAAATAATATTTTTAACAAAAAATCATGCTAAATATATAAAATAAAGTATCACAATATAAAAATAAATCACTAAATATAAAAAAATAATTTTTAGTCTCAATTTGTATATAATTATCAAAAAAAATATTAATTAATTTTTTTATTTTTTTAAAATACCGGAATGGTATGATACTAGCCGGTATTGGTCGAAATATATCGAAATAAGTCAGAACAAGCCAAAATATTGACCCAAATAATACTTCAGTAATCGAATACCTTTACGATACGATACAAAATGTAACTACCGGCCGGGATTAAGGACTTTGTTGCCAAATTGAAGCCGTGCCAGAGAGGTCGGCAGAGTAACATCACCCGGGAACCATCGCCGCGCATTGCTGCCTTTCGATAGTACCGAAGGCGATTCCTTCGATTCCTCCAGAGTTCTTTTTAACTGTGTTTCCATTTTCAAAATAAATTTCAGTTTCCACCAGATCAATTCTTGCTATTCCCTCCAATCCGCAAAAGCTTGAAGATGGATTTAACGCCGAGGATTTCATCATCAATGTCCACCATCTCCGTTCCTTCGCCACCCATGTCTCATCTTCAGAGGAGTTCGTTGTTTGGCTTCAGAGGGAGAAAACCCATTACCAGAATCCATGTCGTGTTCAGCAACGGCGCCGTTCCTCGGTCTTCCCCTGACGCGGTGAGTGTTCCTGAGTCAATGTTCATATGTCTTGATGTAAAAACGTTTGTGCACTCCTTTGTGTATCCTAGGGTATGGTACCAATTAGAATGAAAATCAATCTTCCCAAAATTCTTTTGTTGGGCGATTTGTTCAAATTTTTGTGGTTATCTCCGGGTCATGTAATTGTCGTTTCTGATTATTGTGTAAAAGTATTCCATCTAGAACAGTCATTTCCGAGTGATTGACCACAATTTTAGGGATTTTGGCTGTGATTTGAAGTTACAAGTGAGCTATGTCTAAAAAGCTAGATTACAACCCTGTTGTGTGGGTACTTTATTTATAGGTTTCTGAACATTGTTTTGTTGCCAGCTGCTTGATCATAGTTTTTTTTAATATTTTAATTTGACTATTTAGTTACAAGTGAGTTTTGCTAAGCCTATAATGTGCTACCCCTTTCTGTATAAACGCACTAGAAGTAGAACATTGATTTACCGCAATCTTGGGTTTTTCGCATGTGATTTCAGTTACAAGTGAGTTCTATTAGAAACTTTGCTTTCAAACCTGTCACGTGTTGAGGCACACGACATTGATATGCTCCTATTGTATTCATGTGAAATTGCATTTCTGCAGTTGCATTGTCACATAAGACTCGGGGAAGTTCAAGGCTGTGTTATTTACGAAACTGCAGTCAGCATTATTGGAAGAGAGATTCTGTTGTATATAGTTTTTTGTGATGATCAAAGGGTGAACTTAGAGACCCTGATATTTCTAAAAATGTGGATGAGAGTTACTAAAATAGAGTGTGTGGACTGGATGTTGGACTTCTCCACGAGTCTTGAAGATAACTATGGTGAATCTTAGACGTAAAGCCTCAATATCCTTCATTACCTGCTTCTTGCAAGAGCAACAACTAATCAGAGAGACACTCTGATCGGTGGTGGATGAGTGGAAAAACAAAGAAAAGAAAAGAAAAGAAAAGAATTGGAAAACTAGTTTCTAATTTTGATTCAAAGGCTATATAGACAAATTCCTAGCTACAAAATAGGAAACTATCCTAATTGATTCATCAGAATAAGGAATCTTACCTAAAATCAAATCAATCTCCTAATTACCGAATCAAATCAAATCTCAATCAATCTCCTAATTCTAGGAATACAAATAATACACTTTCCTAAAATACAATTTCCAAATACACATCAGCACTCTTATTTTTCTACACTCAATTTGGTAAATAGATATTTTCCATTCCTGGCTTGGATACACATCTTGAATAGATATTCTCGCAATGCTGATTGCAGATTTGATGTCTCTGTATAGTCTCATTGGGCTATTCCATTTAATCTTCAAATCTTCCATGATGATCTTCAACCATAACAATTCACAAACTCCCAGAGCCATTGCTCTAAATTCTGATCAGCACTGGATTTGACCACCACACTTTGTTTCTTCTCCATGTCACCAGATTCCCATCAAGAATTGGATCATGGTCCAGAATGTGACATGGTTGCTTAACCAAGTATTGAGGTGGGAGACCTATGGCTTATCATCTTATCCTTTTTTGTGCAGCAAAAAATAGCTCCATAAAAAGACAAGTCTCTTGAACACGAGGAGGAACTAAAGTTATCAGGTCCTACTGATTCTCCCCCAACCAATTCTTTTATCAAGTCAGAACAAACTGATTTTATTGGAATTGAAGATTTTGATTGGTTTAATTCATTTTTGGTGGACCTCATCAACGGCTCGAGAGCAGAATAATTTGCACGAGAAGAAGATCTATTACTCCATCCGTTCCATATTCATAGTACATTACAAAAAGTCGTCACTTTTTGAATGAATGAATAAAGCACTTTCATGTATTATTTTTTGAATCTTTTTGCACCAAATTATTAGATCTTTTTGCGCTTTAATTTGCTGCAAAGACCTTCAAAAAATTATATATGAAAGTGTGATATATTTTTTATTCAAAAAGCAACACGAGTTTTCGTAATGGGTTATGAATATGGAATAGAGGGGGCATAAGGTCTCATATTTGATGTCCTTGATTCTTTGGCATGGAAGAGTTCAATACCTGAAGCGACGTCGAGTTCTTTTTCCCGTGAAGCCAAATGATGTGGCACAAATACGGCAATTGGAGCTGTCTTTTAGAATTTTAAAAGTGTGTTAGTGTGTGTGTAATTATTTTGCAATTTTGCTCTTTTAAAATTTAGGTAGTTAGGAATTTAAGGATAAGGATTATCTCATTTTGTGAAATAGGGATTGGAATTAACTTATAAATAAGAACTTTGGTCATTGTAGTTGTTATAGTTGATTATTGAAATTGAGTGCAAGGTGTGGTCTTTTGTATTTGGCCCATGACCCTTTTCTGCTACCCTTTTTCTCTCCTCATCCCTCCACATGCTGCATTAGTTGGTGTTTCGCCTTATTCTCTCTGACGACAATACATTAAATATAATTAATAGATGTGTACGTTTAATGTTGTTGACTTTGATTCATTATAGAGTAAGAAGGCCTTGTGGGCCAATAGTTTCGATAAGTTGGGTCACAATATTAAGTGTATGGCAACTGTTAATTATTA
>JABCMJ010011779.1:0-10794 GCA_014822125.1 Arbutus unedo | reverse complement strand
ACCATATATTGGGTTGTGACATGAGTTCATAAAGTGTCGGCATCTCAAGCTCGGAATGTACATCAAGATTGCTTCCTCGGGTGGTGAATTTTACTGCCCCCACATAACAAGAGATGGTTGGATCATCCTTGTTTTTAATACCCCCAACTGCGGATATCATGCTTGACGATGATGTTCCCTTTAGAGAAAATGGCTCCTCTGGTATCAACTCGTCATTTTTTATCATCTTTTGAATGATGTTTTTAATAACATAACAATCTTGTAGTGGGTGACTAACGATCTTGTAGTACTAATAGTACTTCGGATTGTTGACCTTATTAACCTCACGCGGCCTCTTCGGTTCGGGTAATGTGATGGCCTTTTGTTTCATAAGTTGTTCGAAGATAGCTTTCACGCCATCGTCATGAAGACTATATTTGACTTCTCTTCTACACGCCCCAATCCCGATGATATAATGGAACCACCAAAGAATGTGATGTGGCAGCACCTCTAATACCAAATCACGAGACTAAGTACTAAAAGATTTTTTAAAAGAAACCTCTTATATTAAAGAAACATGGAGTGTACAATATTACACAAGACAACAACTTCTCATATTAGGCCACATCCCACAATAGATGTCAACAATAAAGTATAACAACTCACTAAAAATAAAATACTAAAAACTGTACTCTAGGTGCAATCAGTCTCTCTCACAAAACAAAGCAAAAGACGAACCAACAACGACAGTTGTACAGTGAACCGCCCTCTATTCTCGAACACTTGAAAGAGTATCGCATTTTTATGCGTGTGCTAACCACATGCTCAGTGAGTACAACTAAATCATATAAATAAGAAGAACCAAAACATTTATGGATCAAACTATGTTAAAATAACTTTTTCAGCAAAAAGAATATTCATAGAGACCATCACAAGGTCTAACAACTCATCTTATATAGTCAATGGTCGTTTACCAAGTTAAGACGGTATTGTTACCCTAAGAAATCAACTTAATTAAGCACATTAGTGATGTTAGAGGCCATTTCCCTGCCAATGGTAGGGAAACACTCACACATCCCATATGTGAGTGATATATAATAAGCCCAGAACCAGGACAAATATTCCCACATTAGCCCAAAAGCAGGGCCAGCAAGGCTATCGTAGCATGAATCGCAAAACATTTCGCAAAAAGATAAACACTCGATCCATAATCTTTCAATCAATCAAATCACAATTCATAAAAACAAAACACATTTAGAAATTGTAAGCTAAACATTTAGCTCAAATTTATATAATTATTATAATCACCTTAAAAAACAACCAGATTAATTGCGACCACAACTTAACTTCTAGACGGAACTAAAGTAAGCGTAAACCTCTCCGAACTTAGCACGAGCCATATATGATGCGAATAAGTAATTAAAATTTACCTCATGTTTTATGCATGGACATGCATGTTATTGATCATGGTTCATAATTTTATTTTAATATTCTCCCGCAATTAGTAGGGTGAACTCCCATATTTATGCATCTCAATCAAAAATAAATAAATAACTAGGTAGCATATTTTACCACTAAAATAAGTAGTTAATGCTTCTTTCATAATGCATCCCCGACATGCTAATAATCAAGGTTTTAGTCTCTAAGCATTCTATTCAGCATTAGAAAACATAATTCTACTAAACAAATTTCAGCTCATAAAACAAATCTCAAGCATTTAAACTTGTTTTCCCAACATATATCATCAAGGTGTTAACCATAAGCATAAATCCAGCAACTAATGTCCAATTTTCTGCTGCTTGATCACATCTAGATTTTTTGTTTCGTATATAAAGAAAAGATGACAATATTATCTCAACATCAAAACTCATTTCTAGTAATAAAATTAAACTACGAACTTCTAATCATTAATTAAAAATAACTAGAGTTCATTGACTCAATTTAAGAGCAAAGAAATATAACCAATCAATATGTATGATAATTTACTAACTCAATATATATAAAATTTCTTACCAATAATTTTTATGGCAGAAAATTTCCTTTCATTTCCCGGATACACTTCTTGTTGCTCTTCTTTTCCCCTCCCTCTCTCTCTCTCTCTCTCTCTCTCTCTCTCTCTCTCCCCCTGCGTAGTTCTCTCCCAACTTCTCTCCCTTCGCTTTATCAAGGTTGATTGTTAAATACATAAATGGTAAAAATTTCAAGGAAGAAGTCAATGCCCACCGTTTCTTTTTTCATTAACTAGACACACTAGGTTTCAAACACACTAACATCCATATCCTAGTTTTTAGTCTAATTACATCATCCCCCTTCTAAAATGAAAAAAATAACACATTAAGCCACATATACAAAACTATCAAATATTATGTATGCGAACAAAAATATTTGTCAGTTCACTTCTTTTTAAAAGTAACAAATGTAAAGTAAATAAATATAATATAAGTTTCTCCCAATTGCACTTATTTATTTTTAAAAAAGGCCGTAATTCGCAATTAACAATTTTCCTCGCATTCTCACATGTATTTTTTTTTTATAAAGAGTAAGCATGACAGTGTATGAAATGCATGATTCGGGTCTCACATTGTCTCTCCTTCAAAGAAGGCCTTTTTGCTATTTCTTTGCTTTGCCATCACCGTTGTCCTTCTTCTTGATGAAGGTGACCATTGATTCGCTCTTCTTTCCAGGCTTCTTGTTGGCTTCATTTTTCTTGTCATCAAAAGTTCTCGTCTTTTGAGTCAGATTTTTCTATCTAGCCATCTGCCTTGCGACATTACTTGCTTTTGATACAAGTGCATCGAATGTTTGGGGCTCTGCAGTACGCACAAATGTTGCAATGTTCAGAGTAAGATTATTAGAACACATTTGAACAGCAGACTGCTTGCTTAATTTTTTAGAACATTGGAGATTCAAACTTCTCCAACATGTAATAAAATCAATGGCACTTTTATTTGGCTTTTGTTTAGTGTCCACCAAATCTATTATAGAGATTTTTTTTCCTTTGAACTCACGAACTGAGCCAAAAATGCCCTCTGCATGTCATCCCAAGTTAGGATAGATCCTGGTTGCAACTGTGTGTACCAAGTAAAAGCGGACCCCCTTGAGTGACTGGACGAACTACCTTATTAACAAGGCATCTGATTGACTTGACTCTCCACAAGCAGAATAAAAATGGACCAAGTGTTCCTGCGGTAATCCATTAATTCCATCAAACTTTTCAAAATATGGTTTCTGATAACCATGTGAAAATGGAAATGTATCATAATGAGTTGTGTATGACTTTCGATATCTGAGAACTGTAGGAGTCATTGTTGCTTGAAAATCTTGTATTCTCTCAGCAATTAATGTTCTCGGCTCTTGGGGCGTCTGTGTTGCAGATGCTTAAGCTTTGTCTTGTACTCGTGCATACTCGTTAGCAGCTGTACTTACTTGATTAGTAATTTGGGCAGGTAATGCAGCTATTTCGGCATCTTTTTCTGCCAACCTCCTTTGTATTTCTTGAATTTGCTCCTCCACATTAGTTGTTCTAATGACAAGCACAGACTTGTTTTCACACAAAGGTTTTTCACTGATCTTTAATTTTCCCGCAAATGTTTTTTGCCAACTGGCTTGGCAAATCCTCCTCTTCAAACATAGACTATGGATCCTCATAAAGAGGATTGTCACAACCTATTGTAGAATCTATTTGTAGACTTGCAAACCTACTTATTACTAACGAATCTCGTGACATCTCAGTCTCTTGAATCTCTTCATCCCAAGATGTAGGAGAAAATTTATTTGAAAAAACTTCCAATAATTTAGGGGTTGAAAAAAGGACATCATAGTCAAATTTTCTGAACGGCTCTCTTAGTAGTCCAACCTCTAGGTCCTCCACTTCATATCTCTCTTTCAGGATATGTTGGGATGATTTCTTTCTCTTCTTTGGTGCGCTTTCACCTTGGTTGTCCTCATCTTGAGAAACTCCACTTTGTTGATTGCTCGAGAGAAGGATTGGTATTTGTAATGCCAAAGAACTAGTAATTGGGTCATTGTAACCTCCTTCATTGTCTGCAGTCATACATGTTAGTTTTTTTCCATATAGAGCTTCCTTTGCCAGCATGAAGTCGGATATGATCGACCATTTTTCTTTCTCCAATTCAAACTTAGCATCTTTGAACTTGTTAGCGCTATAGGCTGCTAGAGGGTATAAAGCCACCTCCGGAGCATCAATAGCTCGAGGTACTCTGAACCTTCTTTGACCTTTTGATCTTCCCTTGTTCTGACTTCTGCCAAGATTGATTTGCTTCCCTTTAGCAAATGATGATGCCGATGCAGCTTCTGCTGGTTTTGGAGTTAGAACTACCTTGATTTTTGGGGTAGTCTTGGCCTGTGTAAGAGTTAGTGCTAGCTTAACCTTATGAGTCATTCGCAAGGCCTTTTCGTCTTCTTCCATAGATGATGCCATTACAACAACTGTTGAAAGCAACTCAATAAGGATTGACCCAATTAGGATTTGGCTTGGATAAAGTTGAGGGACCACCCCAACTAATTGGTTTGCAACCATGTTGCTATCCTTGGTTGTTTTCTTAACAAAGATCTTGCCAAATTTCTTTGCCATTATTTTTCAACTCTTCAAGACAACCTTCATTGTCTTTGCCGAGATTGCTTTGGTACTCTTATTCTTGGTGGCCTTTGTGGCATCCAAGATAGGAATAAATTTTGACACAACCTGTGAAATAGGTATATGTAACGATCCAAAAAAAAACATTAATTCAATAAAAGGAAAATTTTTAAATTTTATTTTCATCTTCGGTAAATTTTATGCATATTCATGTTTAACACATTTTAAATTTTATATGCACATAATCTTATTAGACTTGTTCTCAATTTGTGTATATTTGAACCTTAACCCATCAGCGTTTCATGAAAGCCTTAACCCATTAGGTATGATCCATCACCATGTTGATCCGAGGTCCATTTCATCCTTTGACTTGTAGTGTCACCCACACTTGATAATCTTTCTTGCCCATCATTACCCCCACATGCTCCAAATCCTTGTACGTTGTAATCTTTAGCAGAAAACTTCCTAGAGATACGTCTATATAGCCTTGTTGAGTTCTCCAATTGATGGGACTACCCATCCCCTCTAATGAAATCTCAATCTTTGACCCCCAGTCCTCTTTTTTTGTAGCAATACCTCCATAAACCCCTAGTTTTGATTCAAAAACCACCTACATCAATATAATTTTTTGCAGAAAATTTCTAAACACTAATGGCATTCCATGCAATGAGTGTTTTATACTCAATCTTTCCTATACACTTTTCTACACCACTTCTCCATCTCCACTACAAAATTCCAAAGCTCTTAGTGGTGTTTTGGTTCTTCTATTGTTGAGAAATCAGAATATTGCAGTAGAGAGACACGGGGGGGGGGGGGGGGGGGTCAAGTTTTCTTCCTTTCTATACTAAGGTAAATGAAACTCTCCCTAGCCTCGAGTCTATGCCATTGATCTGTATTTAGCTCCATGAAATTTTGAGAAAATAAAATCCAGAACTGTATTTTTGAGTAAGATGATTGTTACACCGGTGTCTTATTTTTTGTAGCATCGGTGCCTTCCCTTGCAACGCTTTACATTGTTTTGTATTTTCATAGGTGCACCGGTGCCTCATTTTTGGTAGCACCGATGCCTCACCCTTGCAATACTTTACTTTTGGCTATAATCTGACTTAGCACCGGTGCCTTAGTTTTGTGTGTTCCGGTGTCTTACCTCTCTGTATGTCATTTGTGCCTTCTCAATTGACTTGGCACCGGTGCCTCTAAAAACCTAGCAACGATCTCTCTGTTGTGCAATCTTGACAGTCAATTTCTGTCTCAGGTTTGTTGAGTCAGAGCTTGTTCTATGGCAGTATACTTATTTTCTATAAATAAATTAAAGTAAATACATTATTCTAGATTTTTTACTTTAATTTTATTTAATAAAAATAAGGAAGTACCCTCCATTTGAAAATAATGACATTTATAAAAAAATTAAAATTCTATCCGTATCAAAATATCGCCTCCCCTATTTTAGTACAAAATCGAAAAATCACACGTTTGTTTCCTATAGTTTGGTCCGAAACCTATCCTAACCTTATGCATTTGAGACAAATGAGTATACCATTGTGTTTAGTAAAATCAAGAAATTATTTTCGGGACTTTTTATTCCTTAAATTGAAACTTTAAAATTTTAATTTTTTTTCTATACTTAGAAAAAATTTCAGACAGTAAGAATTTTCAGCATAACTTAATATCGCTTCAATTCCTACATAATGACTACTACACCTATAACCAAACTTAGATTATCGTATTGAGACTTTAGATATCATCTATCATTGTAAGTTATTCTATGATCATCATGCTAGGCGTTCCATGTGAATTTGTAAATTATGCCTTTGTGTTAATTGCTCACGTTATTGTATTATCTTGTTTATTTGTTAAACTTGCATCTTTTTCGCATTATCATGCTATCACGAGTCTAGTCGTTTAAACGAAATTTAGATGGAATCAACAAGGTACGTTTTGAGGCTAGTAACAACAACGCCCGATGTTTGAGACCAAACATAGAATTTCACTAGTTCTGGGGACGAAAATTGAATATTTTGGAAATAATTTACACATTTTGACACAAGATGGTGAAAGTCTATGTAACCTATGGACTTGGATGACATCTTCTGCTTGTGGTCTTGATGATGCCTGGGCAATGATGAGATATGAAATTCCGCTTGGGCTCTTGATGACGCCGGGGTGTGAATAGCGAGAAACAATTTGAATTGAACAAGACTTGTAATGAAATTGAGATTTTGAGAAAACTCTTATACTTTGTGGCTCGAGTTTTGACTTACTTCTTGGGGAGACGTGTTAGAATATCTTTAGCTGAGATATAGATTTAGCCGAACTACGTCTGTTACCACCTGACTGTATCTTGGAGCTGAGTCAGTCACATTTCATGTATTAAGCCATGTTATGTAGTGAGCCGATTATGTTCGTAAGTCGGTCGTGCCTTTTCTAAAAATAAAATGTAGTTGAAGGCGAGGAGTTAGATACTTTCTAAGTCAAGGCATGACATTTAGGAGACATAATGCTGAGAGTATAACGGTTGGGAGCATGGGACACGAGAACCGATATTTTGGTACACTAGCATCGGATACGAAGTCAGCGTAGGGGTCAAGACCATATTGGTCGGGAACATCATGACACCATTTTGGAAATAGAATTTTGATGACGGATAATGCTTGTGTTGACTCGAACTTTAGACATTGGAATGGATTCGAACACTTATGAACATTGGCGAACACTTAGGGATATTGGTCGAACACGGATGTTAGAAACATAGAAATAAGTCATAGGGTTTGACTTAAGAGACATATTGTCGGTTTTCATTCATTTATCGCATTTACTTGTTTAATGCTTCTGCTTACCATTTAATATGATAATGTCGCACTCTGAATTTTATCATCTTTTTTATAGTACATGACTATTTGCCCATACTATTATCATGCTCATGCATCATATGATTCATTGCATAAATTTAGGATTTAATGGTAGGTTTTATTTACTGAGCGTCAATTGCTCATATAGTGCAACTTCTCTGTCCCTAACCTTTCATGTCAGGTGTCAAAGATGATGTCAGCGAGCTTGCTTACCCAGATACCAACAGCGGTACTTTCGAGGAGGACATCATAGCCCCGTGGTTCACCTTGATTTATTTCGAGCTCTTATTTTTAAATCTTAAATGTAATTTCTTTTAAGTTGGATGGATGAAATCAAACTTTGTTTTAACTTTTGATAAATTGTTTTAAATTAACGTCTTTAAAATTCGGAGCGTTACAATATATGTTGGTTGTCGAGCTTGAATGTAACACAATAGCCAGACCTTCCTATAGCTCCCTTTGATGAAGCCAACTTGTGGTAGTAGATAACAATTTGCGACACCATTGTAACTTGTTAGAGGCAACACCAAGCAAAATTATGTCAGGATCTTAAACTATCATGATTTCACAAATTAAAACGTTATGCGAAAATAAAATAATCAAGAACAATGTACTTGGATCCGTAAAGACGGTTGACCTATCTAGATCTATCCGTGTAGAACTTGAATGCCTTCATAATTAACAATGGCATCCATAATTTTGCAAAGAGTATTAAACTCTAGATGGAAGACAGGTTTCTCTAACTTACCTTATTTTTTGCAATTAGTCACTTTAATTTGATAGAAAACCAGATGTATTTTTATATGTAGAGAGATGACTAGTTTCCTAATTGAACTGTAATTTCTACTTCCCATCAAAGTAAAACTCTTATTGAAAACTATTTCATCTATTGACCAATCTCATAAAAGATAAGGACTTAAAAATATGGAGTCCTAGTGAAGTTCTAATTACATATGTGGCACACATAATAAGTGGGCTAATTTATCGACTAGATAAAAATAGTTTTACAGGACTCATTTGAAATGTAACATATTTCTTAATTACATCTTTTTTATAAAAAAAAATATTTTGATTCTAACTACAATAATTTTAATTATGAGAACCGAATAATAAAAACATAAATAAATAAATAAAATAAAATTTTATTTATTTTATAGACCGGACGTAGATTATTTATCTGGGCTAGCTACATACCTCTTATTTGGGAATAAAGTCAAATGTAGCTCGTAATTTAATATTTTGATGTTGATGACAATAAAAATTCACAAATTTTATGACTGCACCCATTTAATCAGATTGCCCACGTATCCGAATCAAGAATAAATTTGGATTGAAATCAAGTTAATCCGTAGTTCTATTTTTTTTTAAAATTCCTAATATTGGTGTGAATATTTAAAGCTCACAAAAAATAAAATTGTGAGTGAATCCACTTAGAAATACTATCTGACTTGACCAATGGTACTGCTACTCATGCCATATGTACATAAATAAAAAAGTAATGAAGGAGAAGGTGTGAAGTTGGAGTCTGGAGAGTACCCACTCTCAAACAAACATGGGAGCATGGAAACGTGGAGGAGTGTCCTTTATATACGAAACAAGAGCAAAAGAAAGTGGGCGAAAGACAACGAACTGGACAGAAATCTTGAGTAAAAATTGCAGAAAATAGATTGAGAGAGAAACAATATAGAGCGAGAGATTCCGGGCAATATATACAAGTCAGAAGGAATTTGTATTCCTCCAACAGAGAAGAGTAAGGTAAAAAAAAGATTCTTTCCTTTTCCTCTCTCATCTTTCTATCTCTCTGTTTTGCAAAAAAAAAAAAACCTGCTCTCAAATAATATTCTCAGATTTAGTACCTTTGGTATATTTATATACTAAAATTTGGAGTTACCCATAAGAACCTAAAATTCTTTTCAAACAAGAATTTTATCTGAGGTGAGGAAGGTAAAAAAAATAAGATAAACCTTAAATTTATTTTGATGTTTATCTGTAAACATGTATTTTAAAAAGACTTCTAAACAAAAGGTTCCTAATTTACCTACTATTTCCAATAGGAAGGCCTTCTTCCAAAGCCACTGATACATGTCTAACATCTATCATTGAATGGCGTGTGAGTCTTTTTAAAATACATCTAACATCTATCACACGCCATTTATCATTAATCTTGAAGGAAGGGGTGAAGAAAATGAACTGGACAGAAATCTTGACTAAAAATTGCAGAAAACAGATTGGGAGAGAAACAATATAGAGCGAGAGCTTCCGGACAATATATACAAGTCAGAAGGAGAGGAAAAAGAAAAAATTTGTTATTTCTTTTACCTTACTCTTCACTGTTGGAGGAATACAGGTACAAAGAACAAATTCCTTCTGACTTGTATATATTGCCCGGAAGCTCTCACTCTATTTTGTTTCTCTCCCAATCTGTTTTCTGCAATTTTTACTCAAGATTTCTGTCCAGTTCCTTTTCTTCACCCCCTTCCTTTTGTTTTTTTTGCTCCTGTTTCGTATATAAAGGACACCCCTCCATTTTCCCTTGTTTGTTTGGTAGTGGGTGGTTACTCTGCAGACTCCAACTTCACACCTTCTCCTGGTGACGAGTGTCCATTACTTTTTTATTTATGTACCTATGGCACGAGTAGTAGTATCACTGAGTCAAGGCACATAGTAGTTCCACATGGGTTCAGAACAATTTTTATTTTTGTGAACCTCAAATGTTCACACATAAATATGCCACTACGTTGCTTGCCAAAGCTGGCATGCAGGATCGCAAACCTAGTCTGTCTCCATCTTCTACTAAGCTATCTGGTTTGGCATCTGACCCTCCGTTTTGTTGATGTTGCCTTGTATAGGACATTAGTTGGTAGTTTGCAATATCTTACTCTCACAGGGCCAGAAATTACACATTCTGTTAACGTTGCCTGTCGACATATGTTTACCCCTACCTATGTAGCACGGACACTTCTTGGAGGTCTCCGTGTCTGTGTCGGACACTCCAGACACACGGACACGCCGAAAAACGTATTGGACACGCCACTTGGCGTGTCTAATTAATTTAATTTATTTTTAAAAGGCGACACGCGAGCGAGGGACACTACGATGACACGCGGGGAATACGGCGGAGACACGTATTGGGACAGGATAGAAGTAGATTTGTTATTTTATTTTTATTTTTTTTGGAAAAAATATGTTATTACATAATATATGGGTTAAAACTACAATTAAAATACTCAAAAAGATCTACGTTTCATCTCCATCTCTATTTTCACAGCAATCTCTGTGTAGTGGTATGTTTCTTGTGCCAGATATATATTTCTTTTCTGCAATATATTTAACCAACTCAATCATAATATATTCATCCAGACATCTTTT
>JABCMJ010011775.1:0-13744 GCA_014822125.1 Arbutus unedo | reverse complement strand
TTGCTTCATTTTTGTAATTGGAGAGCTTGCTTCATTGTTGTTACATATATGAAAATGCAAATGGCTACCTCCTTCCTTTTAATGTTTCTTGGATTCTTCAACTTGCACAGCTCTTTTATAAGCGTCAAAGTCTATCCTGTCATATTGGTTCATGAACCAGATCCTTGCATGGCCCTCAAAGTTTTCCATTTTTCTTAGGCAGTTCAATTGCTTGTTGTACACATGCACCTAGCAGGCTAGCAGTTAAATTGAAGTGTTTAAATGTGCTCTTTGTGCTTCCAGTAAGTTCAGTTTACTTATTGTAGCTAAGGACAAATTTTGTTGACCAAAGGGCGTTTCTAGTTCAAGTTTAGCTCCTCACAAGTTAGTTGCAGTCCGTCATCAGCAGTTAGATTTGTGGTGGCAGCACTATGAATGGCGATAACAGTCTCAGTAACAATCCTTGTCTGGCCTCTAAGCAACGGTTGCGCTGGACGCATGAGCTTCATGAACGGTTTGTTGAAGCAGTGGCACAACTGGGTGGGCCAGATCGTGAGTTATCTTGACCTTAATCTGATTAAATTTTATTTTTTTTACCGTTACTCCTTCACACCTACCTCAAATGAGAAAAATAAAAAAATGAAACAAGATTGGACATTTCGTGGGGTTCAGCTTCTTTCTCATCACGTGCAGTTGTTATCACAAAGAAGTTGCTAGATGACTTTCTGTTTGCATTTTAGGTCAACTTCAATGACTGAAAGACAAATTGGAAGTTATTTTTTCATAGACAATGTAGATTGTTAACTATGACAGACATCTAGTTCTAGATTTGGCTTTCAGATCAATTTGCTAAAGCTTTTCTCTATGCACTGAACTTTTTAAGAAGCTAGACCAATTTTTGAATCACGCTGTGCGGTGAGATGGTTTAGTCAAGACATCAGACAATTTTCATTGTTGGTGATTTAAATGTAAGCCTTGATATCATTCCAATGTCTAACCATTACCATATTATTAGGGGCTACACCCAAAGGTGTACTGAGGGTCATGGGTGTACAAGATCTAACAATTTACCATGTCAAGAGTCATTTACAGGTACGCACAGTACTTCTCTTGCAAATTTTCCTCGTGAGGATCTTGTTTACCCCAAAATTTCTCCCTTGGTGACTTCTACTGATCTGCTATGTCATGATCCAGAAATATAGACTTGCAAAATACCTGCCGGACTCTTCATCAGATGGTAAGTGCAAAACACCTGTCAGACTCTTCAACTAACTATAATGCTTTATATCGTTACCGGAGGATTAAAATAGGGAAGTTTGTTGGTGATGATGACTCTTTACGATGACTTAAAATGTATCCTTCCTCTGACGGGACAGTTCATTGATACCCTGACTTGAATTGATGACACAAGGTAAACAAGCTGATAAGAAAGACTCTGGGGACTTGCTTACCAGTTTGGATGGTTCATCGTAAGTAACTTTGCCTCCTTTTCTTAATGGTTTGCATTTATGTAGTAGAGAATGTTTGTAGGGTACGTCTGTAGATCCAATTTCATGCCCTATCTCATACATGTGGCACACATTCAAGAGGTTGTAAGTATTAAATGCTTGTGCCGAATAGGTATTTGTGGCTGGAATTGTTCCAAGTAGCCAATTTGCAATTTGATCAGCTTTTTTGTGTGCTATATTCTCACAAAAATTTATGCAACGGTACAGATCTCTCACTAAGGATTAGAGACATAATGGAATGCCTTAGTTCTGATTTAGGGCTACTACTTGGTCTGAGAAGGTAAGTTTTCTTACCTGTTTGCAGAGGGATGCAAATTACCGAAGCACTCAAGTTGCAGATGGAGGTACAGAAGCGGCTGCATGAACAATTGGAGGTATCGTTCCTATCCTTGAGCATCCTTTTGTGTAGATATGGTGTCAGTTACATGTCTCTTCTATTTGTTTTCTTTGGAGTCAACATTGTTCATGGATTATGGCAGTGAAGGAAGAGAGCATGGAATGCAAGTCACGTGGCGAATCCTTTTTGATACATCGCCATTTTGATGTGTCAGAAATCCATCAAAAATCCATGAAGGATAATGACATAGGACTATGGGTAGGAGCTTAGTGTCAGGATCCTCTAATTGGGGGTGACGAATCTGCTCCTGAACTTTTTGCTCCCAAGGTTCAAACGAAGAATCTTGTCGTAACCTCATCCCATGAGAGAAATTTGGAGAAAATTTGCAACAACTATATGAAGCGAGAACAAGAGTTATTTCTGACTTGTTTTCTCACTTAATAGTTTTATTATATCTGCTTATATTGGTAAAAAATCACTTTGTAACCTAGACCAATCTCTAAGATTTATTACAACTGACTAACAGGAGATCTGTTGTTCACCTGCTACTTTTTCGTCATCACAAATCCTCCTAGCACTGAATTGCAAAAAGGATTGTCCCATGTAATTGATAAAAGCATAGTTTAAGCAATTTATGGCTAATGTACTCATAAAAACGCAAATTACTCCCAGTTAAGGAAAATTAGTTGCACAAACCCACCCAATACACAGCCACAGACCCCCCAACGTGTGAACTTTTACTTGTGTATGATATGTAGACACGTATAACTTCGAGTTTACTATTTCATTAAGCATCAAATACTCACATATCGAATTTGAAATGCTTTATGGGCCCTGTAAATGCCAATTTTTTCTTTGAAGAATTATCGTATTAAATGTGGGAGACTGGGGGCATGTTGGATTGTTGAGGTGGAGTCTGATATATGGTGACACCAGAGAGTAGAGGGCTCTAGCTGCTCAATGTGTAGGAGAGAGTAAGGCAAAGTTAGTGAGATAGAGAGTCATAGTGAGCTTATGGGTGATGCTCATGGAGCTGGTTGTTGTCTGGTATTTGCACAGCGGAGGCCGTCCTTGTATAGACGTGCTGGCCTAAGTACTAGCTCAGTCCTAAGACATGTGGCGGGTTCTTAGCTACAGCATAGAGGGATCAGTTCTGTAGTCGACCTTCAAAGGTCATTGATACGAGGCCTTGGGGGCTCTTGCAATGTAAGACGTAGTTATGATTACCGCTTTGTTCAATGTTTTGCTCTCAAAAAATATTTTTGTTAGATGCACGTTTTGCAAATTATTTGATTTCGTTTTCACCTATTTATCACATGATTAACATATATCGCATCTGGATCTTTGAATGAAAATATAAGATTTCTGTGTTTATTATTGCTTAGTAGAATGATTTTTAAAGTCATGTTTAAAAAACACGCGTTTCACTAAATAAAAATCTGCAATCCTGGCTCCACCTCGCAGGATCGCATTTGCCGAGAGGCAACCATGCAGACAGGTGGGCGTGCCACATAGCGGGGTGCCAATTGAGGAGAGGCATCCCTGAAGCCATGTTCGTGTGGCACGCCAGTTGAGGATGATTATCCAGGAATGTGTGGGGCTGGACCCTTGTACCAAAATGAATATATGATAGGAATACTTAGGTGTAGGCACGTAAATTAGATGAATCTAATTTACCTGACTCAGTGACATATACCTATACCTGACATAAGAATGAGAACAAGGTGAGGCTAGATTCGTTTTTCCAATTTTTTTTTGTTACAAGTATATTAGGTACTATTGGCTTGTGAGGCAAGCTTTTACTGAAAAAGTCAACTTAAAATTTGAATTAAAACAGGTTCAGAGACAGCTACAGTTGCGCATAGAAGCTCAAGGCAAGTATTTGAAGAAGATAATTGAAGAGCAACAGCGAGTCAGCGGTTCTTCAGAAGTTCCCTGCTCAGGGGTGTCTGCCCCAGCATCAGCTGGCAACTGGCCCGATAAGACTGACCCAGCTACCCCTGCCCCAACTTCTGAGTCCCCGCTATTGGACAAGGCTACAAAGGAACGTGCCTTAGGCAAGGACCTTTCTGTTGATGATTCATTCTCTTCTCATCACGAGCCCCTTACACCAGATTCCGATTGCCATAGGAGTTCACCGCCAGCCAAGAGCCCAAAAGCTGTAAGGTCAGCAAAGAAGCAACGATTGAGCACGGGTGCAGCATATGATGTACCTGAAATGGTGTTCACCCACACTCACTCCTACTGGCCAGAGAGCAGATTGATCATTTGTGAAGGATACCATTTAGCAATGAAGATCAGCTTGAATGTGTTTCAGGTCATTATCTAAGTATACTTATGTTTCATGTTGTGCATTTGGGGATTTCCTATTTTCCTGCATGTTTAGTTTCTTGAAGAACGTATTCTTCATAGGTGAAACAACCAATCCTGTTGGTATTTAGATGTTATGAAATTATTGAGGTTCAGGAAACTCATCTTCTGTTTTTATAGACCATACCTTTGACCTACTTTATGTCGTGGCAAGGAGAATTTACTTAACATGAAAGTACAGAAATTTTTATTCATGAATCATCAAGGTTGAACGTTCGTGATCTAATGAGACATGAATGATAGATGATTTTACTTTTCAAGAATGCAGCAACATTGCAAAACCAAGAAGAGTTGTAGTGCGAAGCTTATGGTCAATAGCAAACAACCGACTTCTTGTCAATCTGCCCTATATGGGGTGGTTGCTTGGGGTTGAGGTTGGGGTTGGGGTTGGGGTTACCCTTTGGCTCAAGCTTGTCTTGAGGTGTGCCTATGGATCCACTGTGCCCGGTCTCCCACATTGTTGGCCCCGGCTAGACCTCTTTTGTTTGGCTCTCCAGGCAGGTAGGAGCTCTCATGGTCACGCCCAAGAAGGATCCATTCGTGTTGGTCGCCTAATTGTACCTCTTCTTGTTGATGGGGGGAAAGAAAAACTGCAGGATTTATGCAGCAAGGCATTCTTATAAAACAGGCCACATTTCAGCTAATTATTCAGTATTCTGGGAGGCAATGCTTCCTTATCAGATGAAAGCGCATCTCTTGGTGAGAGCAAATAGATTGATACTGAAGGTTTGATTTAGTTTTTCATTCCTCGGAGCTCTACCTTGTGTCCTGCAAAGTGGTTTTCTGAAGTGAACATGAATTATAGGAACTGTTGTTATACCTGCCCACAAAACTTCTAAACCTAAGGGATCATATGGATCCCTGGGCCAAAAGTTGATTTTCAGCATGTAGCGATTGGTACTGGACTTGTTGGAAAGTGGATCCCTAGGTAAAAAGTTGGTCTTCGGTGTTTATTTTGACAAATGGTTTTTCATAATCTAAAACGGCTATGGTAGTGTTCTTATTTCTAGTCCTAAAGTGATGGGAATTGCAGTGGTCTTTAAGGACAACAACAGTATTCTTGGAGCCCATCTTAGTTCAAAATTTTAACTAAGGTTATTTGATAATCACACAATTCAAGTGTGTGTGTGTGCGTGTGTGAGAGAGAGAGAGAGAGAGCTGCAAAATACTGTTGCATTTAAAAAAAGGATAAGAATTATGCTTCGACATTTTATCCCATATCGAAAGTCTACATGAACAACTTGAGTATATAAGAAACCATCTAAATTATTTTTTGTAACATGAACTTGTGTATTTTGAGCCATGTAGTTAGATTTCAACAACTTACCAGGTGGTGGTTTACATAGTTCTAGGGAAAAACCCATGAAACCGTGATGAGTTCTAACCTCTTGTAACTTTAAAGGTAGAGAAATTGTGACACCCCGTCCAATATCGAAAGTCTAAACTAGTGATGTTGGATATATAAGGAGGCATGTAAGCTATACTTGAGCTTAATCATTTTTTACCATGTAGTTAGGCAAGCTCCAAGAAGTTACTCAGCAATGGTCTACACGAGGCGTTAAACGTACTCTGATAAATGTGAGAAACAAGTGGAAGACTTTAAAATATCACTGAACAAAAGACGCAACACAGTTACAGAATTACAGGATTACAGACTACTGATTCGAGGAGCATTCTCTACAGTAGAGGTGATCATGAAGAGCGATGCCTCTGATGGTTAACTCGTTTCAAAATGCAAAGACGCAGACGTTGGCTAAGCGCCTCTAGTTTTTCAAACTTATCACGATTGGGCTTCTTTGTATCTGTAGAAGCTTTCAATTTTTTCTTCTTCGTTGCTTTCTTTTGTGGCACGTCCATGTTTCGAAGAGGCGTAGCAAGCACCTTTAGAGTCCTCTGGAATCAACAAAAGAATAAGTTGCTGCTTAACAAGGAATATAAAGTACATAGATGATACATTGATCACGCAGATTAGTGAACCATAACAAAGCAGCTAGAATTAATCTCCCGTCGCTTGGTAGTGACTGTAACAGGCAATATGTGACACTAAAGAGTGAAGTTAAGAAAAAAAGACAGGCATATTCACCTAAGATCCAGTAATTGGTAGATGGTAGAGTCGTAGACCATTTATGGACATATAAACAGTATACCAGTTTACGTGGGTATCGAACGATGTTTGCCTCGCGGAACCCCCTTATTAAGCAGGAGCACGGGAACAAGGAGATTCATGAGTAGGGGTTCCAATTTTTCCCGAACACCAACTCAAGTTGGCAGGTACCAGATTCTTATAATTCCAGCTTAACATCCAGGTTTGGACGAAACAGACTGATCATGTTTAACAGGATTAGTTCTTACTTCTTAGACCAAGTTAGTGTCACACAGTTACATGAACTTCCAAACAGAGGTAAACCCAAATTTCCAGGTTATGGAGACTAGAGCTAAGGTCCGGCCATCGCACTCGGTACACCAACCTTCCTTTAAATCTTCACTTTTGTCCCTTTCAAGACAAAATTCATCACCAATATTGCTTCTAAAAATTAACCACTTCACATGATCACTTCATTTGGTTATCACAAAATCAAGCCTCACTGGAAGTGGTTAGAAGGAATTTAACCAGGAAGGTAATCTCCCAGGAGACGAATACTTATTTATGGAAGCTCCTTGTTACAAGCAGCACCTTCAGATGCAACAAGTGTCATGAGAGGTATCACGACTTACTCCAAGCCGAGCTTAATTAGCTGCCTGACTAGCTGCTTTAGTTGCCTGAGCTGATAGAGCTGTCAACTTGTCCGAAGGCAAAGGCAAGGATTAAGGTAGTAGGGATACTGGCTATATAATCGGAGGTGGTGCTGCCCCGCCTCTTCATCAAGAAAGGTCAAGCACATATGTTTTATGAAATGATCAGTGGTCTAATATAATTTATGCTATGTTCTGCATTGTGTTTGTGTGTGTTTATTGAGCTTTCCTTACTTCAGCGCCATGCACTTTGCTTCCTTTTATAGAAGAGAGAGACCGTTGTCTTGAGAGTGAAAAGCAAGCGCAAGCGATAGAAAGGATAGTCCCTCGAGCGAACTACTAGAAAATGGTGAGATCATTAGTGAAAGAAGGACCAACGACGATCCTATCCTAAAGGAGGAAGAGGAGTGAGTTTGTATCACCCTGCCTTAACCTTATAGAACTCTGAAAAAAAACCCGAAGGAAATCCATTAACCAGGAGCAAGAATCTGACCTCATTGTGGTTGTAAACAGTGTTGCAATCTGATGGAGGTTCATCATTGCTCCCCAACGATGAGCATCTTCCCCAACTCTCTCTATTTGAGCTAGTATGTGAGAAACATTCTTCATTCTGGACAATTGGTTTACTCTGATAAGAAATGCAGAAGAATGGTGAAAACATTATGATTCATTAAGCAACCAAATTTACTTCACTGTTCAAGCTTGGGGGAGGTTATATTTCTAGGCCTAGGCCCAAATCTAGTAGAAAAAATCACAACAAATGGTACATCACTGGTAGTAATCTCTCCAGTGGCATGTTTAACTTCTGAGAAAGAACTATCTGCTGGTCAAACCAGTGCAGAAGAAACTTCTTTTGGTTCGTGAAGTTGACTAATAACAAACAATTGCTTTTACATTAGGAATTGGACCCATTATGAGAGATCAAGAACATGCTGAATCTGGTTAATAATCTGAACTAAAATCACCTGCATATCTGATGGATCATCACCATATAGTGCATCAGCTTCATTTGCAATTGCATCCTGCAATTATCATTTAGCACATATGATATCAGAAATAACATATAGAATACCATCATTTGGAGAAAAATGATAAGAAAACAAGGAGAGCTCAGACAATTACACCAGCAACTGGAGCAACATCAGAAAGAAGCTCACAGACAGATTTTGATATTGAAATTGTAGGTGGAGCAGATGATGAACTTGCAGCATCAGTGCCCACAGTTCGAAGACCAGAAATTATCTCATAAAGGAGACTCTAAACACAAAAGAAGCTGAAATGTTAAACTTGATTTCAAGTAGAATAAAAAAGAAGAGAAGATAGAACAATATAAGAAAGAAAATGGGAGAAAGAGAGAGCTATAAGGCTTTCTTCTCCCTTAGCATCTGTATCACGACACCATAAACAGACATTGTAAAAAGATCTTGCTAACGTTTCCTATCACCTATACTCCCCCTAAAAATGGTGAAAGAAAAAAGGAATGCCCAGCTAGGAGAAATTTGACCAGAACTTTTTGCTTGGGTGCTGCTTTTACAGAGGCATCAGAATATTAAATCCGTCTTTTGACTAAAGGTGTGCAAACGAGGCTGTTGCTCATTCCTTTTAGCTCCGTTATTCAGATAGCCCTTGTATATTACTTAAATAACCAACAGTCAGATGAGCATCTAAGGAAGAAACATTGCCAAATAACATACAGGAATTCATATCATCACATGGAGCCTGAATCGCAGGTCCAGTGTGTTTTTGCCCACCACCATTGGTTGTCACCTGACCCTGAGGACGGCAAGCGGAAAAGGCAGCATTACCCATGCAAACAACCAAGAGTCACAACAAGGTAATTCAAGATGGTGTAGAAACTATATATCACCTCAGCAAGATCAAGAGAAAAGATTGACAGTCCTATATCTACATGACTATGTCAAATGATTCTTGGTTGATCTCAAGGTATAATAGACTGCTCATTCCCAAGTATTGTGGCCTATCATAACTGGAAAGCCATGTTAACAGTATACCATAACACTGCACATATAGCTCAAACTCCCCGCCTCTTGGTTGGAGATTGGAATAACATCATGAGAGTTGTGATAAGAGCTCATTGTGTGAGATACGTAAGCAGAAATTCATAGAGCTTTAGACAAAGGAAGTATAATTGAAGCTTAATCAAAAAAAGTACGATTAGGGGAGCTAATTAGTAGCCCATCCAAGAAATCAAAGAAACTTGACAAAGATTCATTCTCGAATACAAATTACCTCATCCATACCAGCGTTGACTTTCAAGTCCCCCAAATCATAGTACTTTTCAAGCTTATTTGAACAAGCAGAAGAAACTTGAGGGGGCTGAAGGATGTTGAAGAAGAAAATGGAAACAGAGTCATAATAAAACTGTGGTCGAGTAGAGTTATGATCACCATTAAACTTTATCATGTTTTTATCCCCCTGCACAAAGTCAAATATAATGACAATTATTTCTGTAAAAGCTATTATTACTTCAACAAATAGCTCAAAACCTTTTGAATAGGTCATACCGCATACGACTGACAAATGAGTTCAGAGTGGTGGGGTTGAATGAACTTGTCATCATTAGCATGTCCAAATAAAGCTGGAATAAATGTTTTGGGTGCAACCTGCACACATGATGTAACATTCAGATTTTAAATTAATCAGTACTAAAATTATTTGCTCAAATTTCAGATCTTGTAAAGGAGAAGATGCAAAAAAGAAAAAAAGAAAAGGAGAGGGTCTTATCCAGGCTAATTCTGGAGTTGGTACTATCATGAGTACTAAGGTCAGAACCAAATACGGTCTTCCTATACTCAGTCAGTCAGTTGAATGAATATATATGACGAACAATAAAGAGTTGTAAAGGGTGTGGATTGAATGGCCAAAGTCTTCATTTGTGAGAATCAAAGCACAAACCTGCATGCAATTAAGGTCCATGATATCAAATTTCGCCTTCTTTTGGATTACCCGCCGCATATACTGTACTGCCACCTTAACCTGGTGGAAGACGGAAAAACAAATCTCACTCTACGATCAAGAATTACGATTTTTCACCAGTACGTTAAACTCAATCCTCACAAGGAAATGTTGGCATGAATACATAGTTCCATCAAAATTTATTTAGTGATTATATTTTCACGATGCATTTGTGCCTTTTATTCTAACTACAGAGGAATGATGGTGTTGATTTAGATTTAAACTTGTACAATACATCTATAAAGTAAATATATTTTGCATTATACGTGTTCCCAAAGTGTCCGTGTCCTAACTTTTGAAAATAATTGTCAAGTCTGCAGATCCGCTACGCATTGTGTCTGTGTTCTGTTTGCATATCCCTGCTTTTTAGGGTACGCGGTGAGGGTTGAACACAACATCTATTACCTGTTCTCAAACCATATAAGATTGTTAAGCACCAAATATCTAAAAGTTTAAGCTATTAGAGAGAGGGACAACTCTATTACTTATATTGACAACATATATTTGAACAACGCCCATAGACATGCACAATATGCAAAAAGAAACCCATACTGTAAATTTCGGAAGTCGGATTTTGTAGACGTCCACGAATTCCATCATGAGATCAAATAAGTTTGAGAAAGCACTATCCAACACCATTCCAGCTATAGATGGGTCTTCTGCTCCATAAAGAAGGCTGCATTACATCCAACAAATCTGGGTATCACATATTTCTGCAGTCTGATGATATATCATGTAGCAGCAAAATTAGTAGCAACTATTAAACTAAAATAGGGGCCATAAGCAACTCTGATGCCTTCATTGCACATGCCATTTTGCACAGCTTTCAAAGATGCAAAATAATAGGAATGAAGACAATTAAGATAAGCAAACATTGTAATTGGCTAGATAGGGGACAAGATGTGATACCTAGTTACTGCACCCATAGATCGACCCCAAAGACCAATGCAAGATATTTGTTTGTTGCTTCTCAAATAAGACACCACAACCTTGAGGTCTTCTTTCTGGATACAGAGGGGAACAAACTAAAAAACTTCACAAGCACCACAACAGAAGATCAAGGATGTCACACGAAAAAACAGACAGACAAAAACACACCTCATGCCAACCAAGGCTCACATAATCACCATCCGATAAACCAGATCCCGAAAAATCAAGAGTAAATACAGTAATATTCGATGGAAGTAGAACTACAGCAGCCTCATTTCCATCTGCCCTGCATCCACTGCAAATTCCACAAGAGTGATACAATTAAGTTTACACCTATTCATATGTCAAGCAGTCTACAATAAGCCTACTAATTTTTTCAGAGTTCAGCATATGAGATAAACCGTCTCAAACTAGGGATGGCTAAGAACAGTAAATATATAATACGTTTACAATATTTGCTACTACAATTGAGTGCAACTGCAGTCAAGCAATAAATTTTCTGGCAATGAAATATCCAGGTGATTTGAGAAAACCTGTTTCCATGGCAGTACACGACACAGGGGAGAGGAGTGTCCTCTGGGAAAGGTGAAGGGACATAATGACTGCACTGCAAGGTATGACCTCTTTGATTCCTAAGCTGCAAAACTCAAATAGTACATAGTCTGAGCTTAAAACCATACAGACATGCAAACATTGGTAGTAAAGAGGTACTGGCAATGGAAGCCGAAAATTTGGTAATGGATGGACATACTCGCCTCAAGGTCCTGTCTTTTGTATTTTCTGCCTGCAAGAGTAAAATCTGTTTCCCATAAATACTGATCTGGGTTATATTCTGCCCTGCATATCCAGCATATAGATAGCTCAGCAAACAGACAAGGGAATATTGAAACTAAAACAACACTCGCAAGAGCTCATAGATGTTGCATATCATTCAGGCACACGGCATGCATAAGAATGTGAGGATGCCAACATTTGAGATGGGAGAATTGGTTAGTAGATAGGTGGTGCGCAATAAAGATCAAAAACTAGTTTGCTCACGTCAACTAGGGCATTTGGACATGAGGAAGACACAAAAGAATGGGGGCTTTGGGTAGCAAGAAGACTCAATGCCGCAGATAGAATGAGTTGAAGAGAGAAATTTCCTTGTTGCCTAGCCTTAGTTTGGTTGCACTTTGTTAAATTACAGGAAACAGAACTCCATTATCAATCATACAATGATGTAAAACGTTCATACCAAATCACTAAAGTGAGATAAATTTAACACAAAATTCAATTGTGTATGATATTCCTTTTGCAAGCAAAAACTCTGTAAGCAAATGAGGTCAAGAAATTTTGGTATGAGGAATTTCAAAGACGTATATATCATCCAAAAAGTGAAGCATTGTCAGAAATGAAAATAGAGCAATAAAAATAAATAAGTACTTAAAATCAGCATGATAAAGTTCTGGGTCTGGAATGCAAGAGAAATTGAGACCAAAAGACTAATCATACCTGGGCGGCCGAATAACAAAATTGATGAATTGCTCGATCATCTTCCTCCAATAGATCCTCAAACCCAGCTCGACCGATGAAAGATTTACAGGAGTAGAGACCTGGGAATCTGGAATTCAATTCTCAGCCATTTTTGGAACAGGAGCCTCTTGTGGTAAATTGAGCTTATGCACACAAGGCAGAAAAGTAAACTTGCCGAAGACCCATTTCGTCATGGAAGAAATGAGCACATTTACGTGTTCCTCCAATACACCACTCACTCTCCAATAACTTTGGGGATCCGGCCCCAAAAAATACCAAATGGAACAACCAAACTTCCACTACTCAATTGGACGGGATGGACTAGTCTAGTCTGACTAAAACAAGAATAACACCCCCATAATCCTCAGTTTTTGGCAGGCATTGCTAGATCCATGCTCAACCTCAGCCGATGATGAACCAGATAATCTCATAAGAAGATGGCAAAAATGCGTGGAGCCTCTGAAACCAAATACTGAAGCGCGATAAAAACCATCCAAAACTTTTCCCTTTACGCGTTTCAGAGTCCCCCTGATTTACTGTTACAAATAAGTAGAATTCCATTAGTAATGCTTTCGAAGTATTTTGCCAAACTAATCGGCAACAGACAAACAAAACAAAAACCCTCATACCAAATGAACGAAGAGTTCCTAATGACTCTGCAAAACTTTTTCTCCATTAATCATTACACAAATCAAACGAAGAAAGCTCTTGTTAGAAAATAAATAGAATTCCATGAACAATGCTTTCGACGTAGTTTGTCAAATTAACCGGCAAATGCAAACAACGTGAAAAACCCTAGAACCAAACGAACGACGAATTCCGAATGCAAAAGTTGTTTTAATCATTACACGAATCTATATAGAAAGTTCATCGCTTTCCCAATTTCAGATCTAAAACTACCCTGTACTGGGAAGAAGAAAAAAAAACCTAACAAAAATCTTCTTGTACCGGATGTTGTGTAGATTCGTGAAATAGGCTCTTGTCTAAAGAATTTCTAAAACAAGAGTGCTCCACGCACATTATTTTTACACATCACTTTTGTACATCATTTAAAACTAGGTTGTTTTGTCTTGATAAATACCCAAATGTGTTTTGAGCGATATGGGTCAAAAATAAATATATTTTTTTCTCAATATAAAACGGCGTAGTTTTAAGTGATGTAAAAAAATAATGTGTTTGTATCATTTTTGTTTTTAAAAATAGCACAAAACAGGTAATACTTTTATGTCCACGTAGGATGGTGCCGTTATTGTGGACTTCTTGTTGGACATGTAATGCATCTTCAAAATGCTTTTTATAATAAAGCATTGCATTTTAGATTTTTTCGAGTGTAATGTATTCAATAAATAAACGCGCTATGTGTTAGTAGATTGGTTTGAATGTATATATTCTCAAAATT
>JABCMJ010011773.1:0-13063 GCA_014822125.1 Arbutus unedo | reverse complement strand
ACACCAACCAAACATTATTAATCATATCCCGAGTATAAACAAACATACAACACAGTTTTTAATAATCCCTTGGTATTACGAATCTCATCCTAATCCCACCACCTTATGAATCCCAACTTACGAAGAAGTTTATCAAACGAGGCCTTATTTTGTTATTTAGATATTCATCGTTTGTTGTGTCTCTTTTCTTGTTCGATAGTTTCATTTTTTCTGTTATATGTTACAAAAAATAGCATTATCTGCTAATGTTATCTGTTACAATAGATGATAATAAAGATATCAAAATAAATATATAAAATTAATTGTCAAAATAATAAACAGATATTGAACACTTATCTAGCTATTCTATTAATTTCATTATTTTAACAAAGAACATATAATGTTAAGATAACATTAACATACATCTTTAAGTTATCTGTTAATATTTGGACTGTTATGTTTATCGAGTTACTATTTTATTATTTTTTTGATATTATTTTAAAAAAATTATAACTATTTTATTGGTTATTGTTTCATCTTAACAAGAAATTTTTAAAAAATAAAAAATTATGTTCAAAATTTTAAAAAATAAAAAATAAGTTAAAAAATAATTTATTTGGGCATCAATAATATTATCTGGCAATATTATGTGTTGGTGGTCTATATGCAAGGATATAATCAGATAATGTTATTTGTAAATGTTATAGATAATATTATTTTATCAGATAATGTTATCCAATAATATTATGTGTTAGTTTACATGCTGTAGTATTTTTAGAACTGCGTGTTAAAAGAACTTTCAACAATAATTTAATTTTAAATAAACTAATTGCATTAAAAGTCTCTTATTTCAGCGAGTCTCCCTATTTAAAAAGTTTCATAAAGCTTTGAATAAAAAAATAATAGACAACTGTTAATGTGTGATTTTGTCTTTTTTTTGTACCAAACTTAATTTAAAAAATAACAATCTGGGAAATAGTCGACCATTAAAAAGTCAAAATTTTGAGTTGATAGCTACGGGTGCCTACTATGTTTATTTTTTAAAGCAAGGGGAGCTCTCAAGAGGTATTTAATAGAAAAAAAAATGGGCAAGTTGGTATTGGTTAAATGGAAATGATTGTCATCTAACATCTGTTTGGGTCAACAGTCAACACTACTATATTAAATGAGGATTGGGTTAGGTGGAACGTAAGGCTGCTTGAGTGGGGAATGTGAGAGTGGGCGATTCATGGTTTCCATTCACATTGTTCTTCCATGGACCATGGTGCAACACAGAACTAATAATTCCAAGGTTAATAGTTCCGGATTAACTTGTATCTTGTGCGTTCTCACTCTTTCTCTTTTACTCTCTAAGATTTTTTGTGTATGCATAATCATTAATCCATTAGTACGGGTCATGGTAGGGGAGAAATTAGTCTTGTTTGGTTACAAAACTTGAACCAAATTGGTAATTTATTGAATTATTTCGGTTTAATTCACTTCGATTTTTTTTTATTTCAGTCCGGTTTCAGTTTTATCAGATTTTGACCAAAAATTAAAAAAACTTCTAACAAATTAAGAGGTTTGTGTCAATTAATGGATCAAACTGGGATTGGTTTTTATTTTAAAATTAATTTTTGATTTGATTAAGCCCAAATTAAAAACAAAAACTTCTACAAAATCAAAACCCAGTAGACTTGATATTCAAAATTTCAAACCATATTAAAATTAAAGCCCAGTAAAAAATTCAAGTCAAAAGAAAAATTGTTTGAGGTTTAAAAAATATGTATGAATCTAGATTTTTATTTTTTAGGGTTAAATATAGGAATCGATTTGGTCCTGTTCGATTTTAGTTCATAGGAGACTACAACTGAAAACCGAATTGAATTTTTTTTAAAAATCTCAAACCCGACCAAATCAAACCGGCCAATTAGACTAAAAGATTGAATCAAACTGCCGATTCAATTAGGCTTATTAGTGCAGTTTGATTTCTCGGCTTAGACTTTCAACCTTAGTGCATGGCATGCAAAGCCAAACATTAGTTGGTGAGCGCAAAAGATTTCCTATTGAAAAAAACTTGATCAGCCAAAATAAATTAACACCAAATTGTAAAGAAATGGCGTTTGCTGATTTGATGGCTTAAATTTGGGTAAACGGGGAATTAATTGTTTTGTTTTCTACAGAACAGTTAAGCCTATCTGATTATTTGCAATTTCAGGATACATAAATCGTTTTAGAAAGTGAAATAACATATAAAATATTACAATATTCAAGCGACCCATGTATTCATTTGGTAGCAATACATAGTAGATTACCAAACACAGAGTAGTTGATCAGCTGGTTGAAAATTTGAGTCTTCGTGACTAATGACTAGATATGTACATAATTTTATTTTCAAAAACAACTGCTAATGAAATACTAAAGTAATGCACCCTTAGTAGAGTGATGATATATGCAGACTTAAATACATAGTAGATTAGTGATATATGCATCCACAAATTTTATATAGTAGCGTAGTGATACGTTCATGCACAAATTATTTTGGATAGATTTAGCTATAAATGTGTTGAAACAGTTTAATCTACGTACGCACTTTATTATTTTGTGAGGTCCACGGGTTAGAGTTATTCAGCGATTCAATCACTGTCTCTAGATTTTTGTGGAGGAAAGCCTATATGCAAAGACTTTCTCTACTTAGTTCATCTCTGTCTAACTTAAGTTTAGAACTAATTAAAATGATCACAAGTTAGATTGGTTTGAGCGGTTCAATCATTTTGAGAACTGGAACCAGAGTATAAGAATAAAAACTAAACCAAACAGATAGTTTCACACCCTCAAGTGAAGACCTCCATGTAATTTTTTTAAATAATGTTAAACAATTAACAACCTCCCTTCATGTCAGGATATAAAACTATAACGATCTTACAAGATAAAATATTAAGCAAAAATTAAATAATCCTGAGCGATGTCTCTGGATACATGAACATGCTCAATATATCTTAATATATCTATGCGGAACTCCAGCGATTCAAGAACTTAATTAAAACATTCATTACTTTACAAAGAGAATTCAGCCTTAGGTAGAAGACATGTTTCTCTTTTTTACCTTCTATTCTAGTTATTACTCAACTTAAATAGATGAAAGACTAGATGATCTTTCACAGGTAGAGAGAGAACCATTTTTTGAACTGAACTGTAATTCTACTTTCTATCAAAGTAAAAGTCTTATTATAAATCACTTTATCTATTGACCAATCACATAAGAAATAAGAGCATAAAAATATGAAGTTCTTTTAAACTACTAATAACATATGTGTCATAAACAATATGTGGGCCACTAAAATACTGAATTATAATCTAGTCTTACATTTTTTTATTTAGTGCATATGATAATTTAAGCAGGGTTTAACAACAACAAAAATAAGGCATATCATAAGTCCATATGTATTCCTTTTGTAATTTGTCACCATCATAATATTATAATTAAAGAACCCACCGATGCGAGTTTTGGCGGCTCTATATCGTCATACGACATAGTTCTTTTCATGCACCACAACATCAAAATTAACCTGCTTAACATAGTCTATAAATGAGAAGTGTAGTCATAAGGTCCAAGAATAAAGGTTGTTAAAGACAATTCATGTTATCATCCATCATTCACAAACACATACGTACATTATTTATAACAAGAAAATTATCACAAACACTTCAGTGGAATCTCTCAAAGTGTCAAATAATATAGTCATCGTAATGCAGTCCATAAAACGTAAGTTATAGGTGTCATGAGCTACATTAACCCCTTCCTAAATGGATTTGCAATCACAAACTATGTATTTATGCCCTTTATTGACATTATGTCTTCCTCCTTGCTTTGTTGCTTACTATCCATCTTAGCACAAACTCCATCGCTATGATTGGCTGATCTTATTTTAAGGCTGCCCTGTCATCATCTTCTTCCTTCTGTTCTTCCTCGACAAGGTGTTTGCATGGCTAACCTTCCACTCTCCACTTGTCATTAGGACATCTGTACGGTTTGAAATGTTATGTAGTCTCCTTAACCTTGACTCATTTAAATAAATGTGAATCCACTCATCTATAGGATCCAAGTGTTCAGTGGCTATTTCACCCTTCCAGTCTTAAATGACATATGTAGAATAGTGTTTTCTTCTATGGCAATGAATTGTCCCTACAGCTATCCAATCTTCATGAAACTTTCACAGGTTCATGTACTCATTGGCATGCCCAGACATTCCATCCATATTATTCTATCCATACTAGCTTGATGCCCCCTCCATGGCATAGTTTTTGAGTAGTTATTCATCCATCTATCTTGAATTGGATTCATCTCTGTAGGTTTTGTCTGCAAATGTCAAATATTTGGATAGCATAATAAGGTTAAAAGAGACTCATCAGCCATTATTTGATATCTTCATGAGCCATTAGAAGTTAAAGGTAGGAAATGGAAATTCAATAAATTTTCGGAGGGACCTCTGGCTTCTTTCTGGGCACTCCCTCTGCTCTCTTTATCTTAAAATTTTTTAGGTTTCCTTGGACAAGGATATCAAATTGGGTCCATTTTGAGCACTAGCTCAATTCAACAGTCATTAAGGATGAGGAGGAACTTATTCTCATAAGAGTTAGAGAATAGATTTCTGTATCAGAAGAGGGGGACTCTATGATCTAAATTAATAGCGGAAGAGTGACAGGTTCTCTGTTAAATCACTCTACTCAAGCGTAGAAAGTTCGAACACAAACATGGTGAACTCACCTCCATTTTGCGTTTGGGTTAGATCTGTGCCTCCAAAAGCTTAATTCTTTTGCTGGTTAGCTTGGAAAGGAAGGTTGAAAATGTTGGCTCACTTGTTGTTCTTCATGGGCTTGCTATCGATTTAGGATGCAATGTGCTCATTCTGCGGTAGGGAGTTAGAATCCCAAGATCATCTATTCATCTATTGCCCAAGGATGTGAAATTTCTGGTGCTTATTCTTGTTTTCGTGGAACATCCAGTGGGCGGCCTCCAAGTCAATTAATCAGCTACTCCATTGGTGGTCGGGATGACGATGTCTAAAGGCTCCAATAAACTCACAGTGGCTCTCTGGGAGGCTCTGCTAGCCACTATCATCTATTCTATTTGGTCAGCTAGAAATTGAAGGCGATTCAATAGAGGTGAAGTTTTGTGGAAGAGGATCAAAGAGGAAATGCGATTTAGGTGGATATAAGGGGTGATGGACCACCAAAATGAAGACAAACTTCTGATTGCAAGTCTTCTATACAATATCTCAGGGATCGTCAATGAAGGGCTCTTCAGGCATCGAAAAAGGGGAAGCTTCAATTGTAATATTGTATTTTCAATCTGGAATGTTCTTTGTAATGGGGCAAGCCTTTGGGCAAGGGATATGCTTTTGGGTAGGAAGGGGTTAGCTCATAGATATTAACATCTTGGTTGTTGTCCTACCAATTAAACACCTTGTAATTATCTCTTTCTTTTATATATTGTTTTTACTTTTCAAAAAAAAAATTTGCACTCTACATTGATTGTACCTTCCTTTCGCATTGAACCCTTGATATCTTCCAGAGGGAACTCTCTATTTTTTATGGCCATGGTGCTCCTATACAGCCAATCGCTAGCTTGAAGGATCAGTTTAATCCATTTTTGGTTAGAGCTGGTTATTGCTGTTATCTGATTTTGGCATGCTGCTACTTTGTTTTGATTGGAAAAGAAAGAGTACATTGATAGAATAATTTACAAAGCTACCTGAGGTTGGCAAAAGTCCAACTCAGTTATAGTAGGAAGAAAACACAGTGGCAAGTTTACTATGCCCTCATCAAGGTGGCTCCTATATCATTATCAAGTTTCTCCTTAAATATTAGAAGGCCTAGAGTGAGGTCCATAAGAATCAGATTGGTCCTTCCTACTCTGCCACTATTAGACTTTCAGTAGTCTTATACCCTCCAAACTCCTTTTGAAGTCCCCAATTGTATATCCATGCAAAGGATATTTTGACTTGATTCATTGTCCCACACTACATTGGATTGGTTCCACTTGCTCCATAACTTGAGGTTTTTTGTTCTTCAAGATTGCATCATTCCGGGGATTCCAAATTGTCCAAATGGTGGCTAGAATAGTTGATCTCCAAAGGACTCTATCCCATTTTGTGTGGCTCCCTAGATTTTGTTCCATCAAGAGATTTTGAACCTTTGGAGGACAACACCACTTACCCTTCCACCATCTGATAACCAACGACCAAATTTGCCAAGCGAAGTTACAATGTAGGAGTATGCACTCTTGAGATTCTACCTCCATAGCCCATAAGGGCTTGTAGGTCTTAAGGATCCATAGTTTCCCTCAGTGCCAGTGTTGATCTTGTTGGAAGGATGTTGAGGGATGCCTTCCATTCACAAACCTGTACTTTAAGGGGACTGCAACTTCTCCAAATAGGCAGGTAAAATCTTTTTTTTTTTAAGTTGGATAATTCCCAACTTGTGTAGACAGATTGGACAATCAGGACTTTGTCTACTTTCAATATCCAATTTAGTACATCTCCTCTTCCCCTATCGAACTTAAAGTTTTGGATCATAGAGTATAGTTCTACTAATTGTTCCTCTTCCAATGCATATAGCTGTCTCCTAAACTACAAATTACTAATCCCCACTCTCCATCTTCACAAATATCCTTGACCAGTGCACTATTGTCAATAGCTATGGAGAATAGCCTTGGGAATTTGTCTTTAAGGCATTGATCTTGGATCCAATTATGCAACTAGAAGATTGTAGAGTCTCCCTTATTGACTTTAATTCTCAACCCTACAGAAATGATTGGTCCTAAGGTGGAGTTGGAGGTTGGTTTTCCTTGTTTCCTCTCCTACTGTACTGGAGAGACATATTGCCATTTATTATTAGCCTTCCCCGTCATCTATACTTTCGTTACCTCTTCACGAAGTATTGTTTTCCCTTTGTCATTAAGTATCTTGTCCCCCCATCTTGCCCTTTGATTCATGTTCGGCTAGCTTAACCTTTAATTTCATGTCATCTATCCATAGACCATGGGCCCTAAATATGACCACATCAGCTAAAACTGAGCACTCATACCTAACTAAACTGAATTTGTTTCATGTCTTCCTAATCCTCTTCATTGGAATGAATGTATCTTTTGCTATATCGTATATGTTAAACAACTTTTTTAGCTATTCCATGTTGGGCCCTTTTGGGATGTTGTCCCCAAAAAGGGTTGTAAATGGTATTATGATGCCTCCTTGATAACCTTCATTCATCCTCTATGCTTACCAACGACTGGAATCGAACCCCCACCATTGTTCTCTCTGCCTTCTCCTGGTTTTCTACTGAGGTTGTGGTCCTTTCTTTGCCACCATGGTTGTTTTGGCTTCATGCTCTCCACATCTCTAGCCTTTTGTGCTACTCACTCAATAGTTTTTGTTTATTGTTTTTGAAATAAGATTAATTTGCAGAATAATTTGACGTGTCTTCTATCGATCTCACAAGCTATTTTCTTTAAACCGTATCTACAATATATTTATTTAATAGGTTCATCATCTAGCGTTTCATGCCAATATTGTTAATTATTTCATAAATATTGCATGAAAATTTTCTAGCAGAAATTTAACGTGCATGTTCTTCAACTCAAAAAAACAAATTTTGTTGGGATTGTTGACTAAGCCTCCCTACATTACATGGACGAATATTCATTACAAAAAATTTACATCACATGTCACAATATATAAGCAAGTATATACACATAAATATATTGTGTCTATATATAAATTAAACATGTATAGATAGACAAATGTTACAAACTACCAAAGACGTCTAAAGAATATTCATGGTTTATTCTCATCCTCCACCTCGGCGACACCATGATACTTGTAGAACCAAGCACACACTAAATAATACACAAAGTTAGCCCCCCCAACCCCAAACAACACCCAATATACATTATCCAGCCGCCCCTCATTTATATCATCCGGCAGCCATCCCGTCGCCCTCCGCACCACCCCCACCAGAGCCGTACTCAAATAATACGCGAAAGCAATCGTCATAGCCACCATCGCCGTTGCCGTACTTCTCAATGTAGACGGAAATTCCTAATTTTCAAGAGTAGAATTACAAAAAAAAAAAAAAAGAATTATTGCTCCGTAATAACTTTTTTATAAATGAGTTGATAGTGAAGAAAAATTATACAAGACTAATCAGAGCAGATAGTAGAGTTTGTATTCAGATCTCACTACCTATTTAGAACTAGTAAAATATTTGCACATATGTATTTAGAACTTTTATAAATGAAAGTCTAATCACTCGTGAAGAGGCATGCTTAGATTAATTTAAATATTCAAATTATCTATAAATCTTAGCAATTTAATATTTTTGTAAATGAATTGGTAGTTAATAAATTAATACCTGATAAAATAATCCAGTATTTCCTGGAAAATGAAATGCCTCCCCAATTCCAGCTAGGGCCAGTTGTGGGACTAGCCAGAAGGCTGACATAGGAACAATTGATTTTGCACCAATATTGTGAGCTTTTTTGAGCCGGTTCGACTCTACTAAAGCTGAAACTGCCATGCTAAGGGCACATACTGTGTGGCCGATTCCTACTCGTTGGAGTGGTGGGGGGAATCGGCCGGTGATTTTTTGCCACGTAGGGTACAAGCACCGGTCTAGGAAGACTATGGCGATGGGAGCGGAGATTTGTGTGAAAACTAACATCGAACCCGCTGGGATTTTAAAGTGGTGGCCAATGTGGCGGTCCATGGTGATGGCTTGGAGGGTGGCTAAGCTGGTTTGGACCGCGAGTGGGACGCTTAGGAATATGCCGGTTGACAAAAGTGGGATGAGTCTGATTACGCTCTTGAGATCTTCTACTTGTTGCAATGTGCATAGCCTCCATAGTTTTCCGATTGAGCCATCGGATTTGATCTCTTCCTCACCTTTCATCGCTGCCCGATTCAAAAACCTATAATTTGATATTATTAAGGTGAGTTTGACAATAAGAGAAATTTGAGTAATCTTTAAACGTTACATGACAGTACTCTAAAATTATTGAACAATCACGTTAACTTGAATTCTAGTTTGTATTAATTTTATGTCACGTGGTATTTAAGTCTAATCCAAATGGGAGCAGATGGTGATGTAAATCTTCTGAAAATTAAGTATAATCACGTGACTTTTTCATATGAGAAATTCAAAATTCTATTCTCAAAATTAGGCGATAACAATTATCGGATTGACAGAACGATTAACAAACACACACGCAACAACTTAAAATACATATGATATTTCTTCGAGAATCAACCCTCCTCCTCATGTTTAGTTCAAACAAAACCCCAAAAGTTTAGTTCTTTTGTTGGTTAGCTTGGAAAGGGAGCGTGAAGATGGCGAATTGGCTATTTTTATGGGAAAATTGAGCATTCATCGGGCTTTATGTGTGGGAACAAGCTAGAGACTCAAGTCCATCTATTGCTACAATACCCCACATCTTATAAGGTGTGGGGTATTTGGACAAAATTATCTTTGTGGAACTTGAAGTGGGTAACCCCAGAATCCCTAGCAAACCTCCTTCAGTAGTGGTCTAGTAGCTAGGAAATTCTCCAGAGACTCGAGCAATCAAATGGTTGCTTTATGGAAATCAGTAGGTACTGCAGATCATCATATACTCACTTTGGATAGCCAGGAACCAGTTGAGATTCAACAATAGACAGATCACCTTTCATTGGCAACGATTCTCTACAATCCAAGAGGGATCATTCAATGTAGATTCTTTAGGAGCGGATGACGATTTGAGGAGAGGGATCAATTTCTGAAGATGAAGGACCATCATACTTATCAAGAACGGTGGAGAGTTTCTACAGTATTTTCTTTGAACGCTTTGACAATTTAGGACAAGAGTCGTGGCTGTGGTGCCAATTAGGGGTTTTTCTTTCCTAGACTTCTTCTTTTGGTATATGGTGGATTTATTCTCTACATTTATGGGCTGAGTTGGTTTCTCGCCAACTTCACCCATAAAAGTTTATCCGGTGTATCTCTCTCTTTTTAATATAATTCGTTTACTTTTCAAAAACAAAAAAATACATGTGATATTAATGATAAAAAAAAAATGAGTCATTTTGGTAGGCTCAAAACGCAGGACCGGAGACAAGCCCTATTGTTAGCACAAAATTGAGTAACAAAGAGCAAAGCTGAAACTCTTACTTAAGAGTAGTAGTAGGTGTTGTTGAAGCAACTTCCAGCGTCCCTTCTTCCTTCCCTATATGGTAATAATCTTCACTTCTTATTGAAACCACCACATTCCTCTTCCGAACAGCCGCAACCACCACCCGAGCCAAGCCCATAAACGGGCTCCCCTGCGGCTTAACATGGCAGTAAAATCGGCTACCCACCAGGAAAAAAACCAAGCCGACTACATTAGCTGCAGCACAAATACCAAAACCCAACCCCCAACTCACGGTATCCTGAACGTAGACAATCGCGGTGGCACTTAACGAATTTGAGACGTACAGAGTGAATATGAACCAGTTGAAAAAATTCCCTTGGAGTTTAGGATCATTGAATTGATCAGCGCCCATGGTGCCGAGGGTGAAGCGCGTGCCTCCCACGCCTATTGTTGCAAGAGTCAGGCCTAAGTACAAGATTGAGAACTGGAATTTTGATGGGGTGATGCATGAGGTGAGTCCATTTTGATCGCATGGTGGAGGCCTCAGGGTGTCTATAGTGGAACAAAGAAACAGAAGGATTATACCCTGTATTGCAAGTAACTCAATTATTATCACGCTGCTAGAACTTTAGTCATCTCATCATGCAAAAAATAATAGAAAAAGTTAAAAACCAAGAGTAACATATTAAAAGTAGAATTTAATTTGTGTTATTGTACATAAAGTAATGTGAAAAGAAAATATCGCTATAATTGAACAGATTTTTTTGTGGGAGTGAAACTAATTACCAGGAAAGAGATGAGAGAAGAAATCCAGATGACAGAGAAACTTCCTAGAAAAGAGTCAGCAACAATTGCTCCTAGGACTGGGAACAAAGTAGTGCAGCCGTTAATCACGTTCCAGATTTGGGCAGTATTAATGCTTTTTACATTGAACTCCCCGATCATGTACACTATAAGGTTGTTCATCCACCCTCCCGCCGCCAGCGTCAACCCCGCCATAGTTGCTGCCCAACACACACACATTAATACTCTTCTATGAGTTTTAAGGCCAAAAGACACTGGCCCCTAAATTGGATAGAGAGAGAGACAGAGAGAGAGAGTAATACCAATGATGAACGGAAAAGTGATCCAGCCCCCTCGCTTGCGATCTGGAGCCGATAGCTGAGCCTCTCCATGGCTGGGGAATGAGCCTTCCATGCCCATGACTCTGTGTCTAACTTTCTCACACTTTTGGCCTTCGAGGTCGAGGAGGGATGCTACGTATGTGTATAAGGTGTAGAATATATTATCTCACTTGGGGGTGGTGGTGTTTGTTGGGTTTCAATCGTTGATTAAGCAAGCAAGCAAAAAGAGGTACAGGTACGCGTCACATGGATGTTTTTTTAGATAACCTACCCAAAAATATAGTTAATATAAGTGATTGGTCTTGCTAATGATCAGTCAATATACAGTGAATAATATACACATATGGTTAAAAGGTTAGAATATCAAATATATTTTTAGAATATTAATACATATTTTATGATCTTGATTCATCTTTTACACATTATTTATTAATTGGTATTGTCGTCTGAAACAACTAGTTCTAACTGCTTCTGATTAATGACAAGCAATATAGATAAAAAAATCTATTAATATGTTTTAATGGACCCCAAAAAGATAATATCATTGCTGGTTGGTACCATAAGCGTAAATAAGAAGCAAAAACGACAATAGAATAGTAGTGTATACAGTCAAAGTGAATTAGTGGTGGGTCTCTTCGATAATCGATGCCTTATAATATCTCTAGTGTTTTGATCCATTTTTCATGCCTAAATTATTATTTGAACTGTTATAATAATATTTTGTCAAACTTTGATAAAGTTGATGTAATATTATTATAAGTCAACTCGCGTCATGATATGTTTAATCAATCAAGTAATTCCATAACGCTTAGAACAAAAATAATAATCAACTAATACTCCATTTACCTTAACTAGACTTTTCAAATTATTTTTTTGTTTCTATTCAAAGTTTTTTTGCATTTGTTATTTTGACCTAATATTTTGTAGATTATTGGTTCCTATTGATGAAAGGAATCTAAAAAGTATAAAATTATGTCAAAAAAATAAAAAAATATCACTAAAGACGAGGAATAAACCGTAAAAAACTCTGTTTTTGAATTATTTTTGTTTTTTCTGCATTTTTTTTCAAATTTGATCTATTATTTATAATTTTTTTGAAAGCTCTCGTCGAGATCAATCAAAAACCCACAAAAAAAAATGACGAAAAATAAAAAATTATAAAATATTTTTACATAAAAATAAAAAAATAATTCAATAATCTACTTAATCTAAATGAAACTAGGTGTTTTTTTAAGAAGGGGAGCTCTCGAGAGATTTTTAATAGGAAAAAAAATTGGCAAGTTGGTGTTGCTTATTGATGTTTCCTGTAGCAGTTGGAAATGATTGTCATCTAGTATCTGTTTCTGTCAACACCATACCATTAAATGAGGATATTGGGTTAGGTGGAGTGCAAGGCTACTTGAATGGGGACTCTGAAAGAGTGGACTATTCATCATGATTTCCACTCATATTGTTCTTCCATGGACCATGGTGCTACCCAACTGTACTTCAAACTCACTGACTGCTACCACACAGTGTAAATACTAAAATTTTATATAATTTAATTATCGTTTAATTAGTCAAGACAAATATATATTCTTAATTAGTTAAAAGAAAAAAAAATATTAAAATATTAAAATATAATCAAAGTCCAAATGAATATTGAGTCCTCAAAATTATGTAGGCTCAGTCCATTTAAAAATATGAGGAAGACCAAAAATAAATGAATTAGTGTAATTGGCTAAACGGTTATGGAGTTAGGTTAGCTTAAAGATGTAGGCCCACTTCAATTCTTTCTAGATCATTAAATAAATAAATAATACTCTTATTGTATTAT
>JABCMJ010011763.1:0-13605 GCA_014822125.1 Arbutus unedo | reverse complement strand
ATTTTCTTTGAACTTCGCATCCCTCTCGGCCTCGACACTTCTTCCAATCATGCTTCCATCCTTCCTCGGGTGTCGGGACTTTCTCCGAACTTTTGGATTTCACCATTTTGTCGGTTCAACACCTCTTTTAACATAGAAAACCTGAAATTGGACAAAATCTACCAAACGTGCATTATCCGATAAAATTGATAATTAAGTATCGCACGTATGCCAAATAGGACATGTTGAACCGGTTATATGAGGTGTATTACAGTATCAACAGCCTACTATCCTCAAGGCATGTGTAAAATATGCCAAAGGATGACAGCCATGTCAAGCAACTGGGCCACTAAAGCATGCTCCTAGTACTGAACTCCAATCTATCATAAAGCCTTGCCATTTCGATGGTGTGCTATGGACATGATTGATATGATTTACCCCTCATCATCTGGTGACCATAAATTTATTTTGGTAGCCACAAATTATTTTACCAAATGGGTAGAGGTACAACCCTTCACAAATGTTGATCAAGCTCAAATACAAGAGTTTTGAAAAATATTGTTTATAGATTTGGTACCCCTCATAAAATAATAGTAGATAATACTAGTGTCTTCAAAGGAAGTCATGTTAAATCCTTAGCTGCAAAGCATGGAATTGAGATAATTAATTTGACTCCTTATTATGCTCAGTCAAACGGTCACGCAGAGTCCGCAAATAACATAATTAAAAATAGAATACAAAAGATGGTGGAAAGGAATCCAAGAAATTGGCTTAATTTTTTGCTTGACACTTTCTGGGCCTATAGGACCTTGAAGAGGTTAAGTACTGAAACCACTCCTTATGTTCTTACATATGGTCATGATGCAGCCTTACCAATGCAGTTAACTGTGAGATCTTTAAGGGTGGCTTCACAGAATAAGCTTGATGTTTACCCATATAATCAATCTATGAATATAGAATTAGAAGACATCGATGAGGAGAGAATCAAAGTTCTTAATCACATAATGTTACAAAAGGCCAGAACAGCTAGTCATTAAAACAAGAAAGTCCACTATAAAGGCTTTGATGAATGAGATTTGGTTTTATCTCTTGGGATCTGGAAAGCTCGCTATGGTAAATGGGCACCCAACTAAGAAGAACCATATCAAATTCATAAAGTATTACATGCATAAAGGGGCCTACCATTTGCAAGATCTAGACGGAGATGTATATCGAAGGAGAATAAATGATAAATAATTGAAGCCATACTTCTCAACTATTTAAAAATCTTTTAATTATAGACAATAATAGAGTAATAATTACAAATTACTGGAAAGTTATTAATCTATACACAAGAAAGCAAAGCTCCTTCCATGTTCCGCTCAAAACAGCGCGACCTCATTGCTCCTCCTCCAACACGGTTGCTTAAGAGGGATTGTCATGTTTCACTTTGGCACATTGTCGATCAATTTGGTCAACCGGCTTGGACAATGTCAATGAGGCTATAGACAAGGACTGTGTAATTACTGCTAGTTCCAAGATTAAGGCAGTTTGACGAAGTTTAAGTCCTTGACAACTTGCACTTGTTGATCATACACAACATAGACCTGTAGAGTTTTCTGTGTTGTCGCATCGGCTTTGGCTTTCTCCCTTTCTCCTCGCTTTATATTTTCTTCGATGCTTCAAAAGAGAGGCAGTTCAAGTCAAAAGCTGAGATGCTTGAATAATGGTGCAACTTTAATCATCCTGAGATCTAACCTTAGGAGAATGCTGCAGCAAGTCTCAAACCCCAATAGAAGATCATTGGCTATTAGGAGATGAAAGGAGACTCTGATAAAGGACAACAAAAACTCTTGTGCTTGCTTCATATCTTTAGCTTCGACTAAAGGTTTAGAGACTGAGTGTTGCTCAAGTAAGGCCTTAGCTTTTTCATCCAGATTGCCAAGGACAAGAGGAATAGTTGGTCTCTTATGGTCTAGTGAAGATTGAAAGATCTCAATGAACTCCTTTTAACTCCCCCAATCTCTTTTTCTTCAATGGCTTCCACAACATTCAATGGAAGGAAGAATGTAATAAATCTTGAAGTCTCCTTTGGTGTTGTCTTAGCAGAAGAGAGAGAGCAGGGTTGTCAGTTGGTTGCCTTGGCAAAGCAAGCTCTACTTTTTCAATGCCAACATTCTTACTCAAAGATTTAGCCACAAGAATTAGAGGAGCAGAGGCCTCGTCAGAAGCCACAAAAGACTGATGAGCAAAATTAGACCTAGTTATGTCTGTGTTGCTTAGAGTTTCTACTCGTGGCGAATGTTCGTTTGGAGAGGTTTGGCTGACATTCAAAGGAGTCTCAGCTTCCTCGAGGACGATGAAGGCAGGAGCTTTCTAGTAGCTTTGTAGTGTTTCATGTCCATAGTATCTCTGTTTTGGGACAGGAGAATTAGCGGCTTGAAAAGTGTAAACTATTAGAACTCCAATATGCAAACCTCAAACAACAACTACAAAAGAGGAAAATAACCTTGGGAGAAGAACGAATATGGGTTCTTTCTACAGATTAATCAAGCATAGCTTTCAAAGTAGGCATTTTCTCAGAGGTGCCTCCAACACCTTCTATGGGAGAAACCTTCGAAGCAGGCTTTTCATCAACCTTTTCCCCCAAGCTTGTTGCAAAAGAGACTGTGGAAATAGGTATTATCTAAACATTTCCCTCCAAGCTCTCCTTGGGAGGAGTCTTCGAGGATGATTTTGCTCCAGAATAAGTATATAGTATACAAGAGACTATTTAGTACTTCAAATGGACGAATGATCACAAGTATTAAGTTCCTCATCTAATAATGGTGTGGTAGATTATTCGTGGGCCGCTCTATTAGGTTGAATCTGGACTTTCATCTCTTGCTTGACTTCATCACGAGAAAGTTTGGGAGTGCCAGAGCTAATTGAAGGAGTGACCTAAACAATCTCTATGTCATCAAAAGCTGTTGGAGGTTCTTGACTTATCAAATTAGTGGTTCGATGAGCTTCAATGTAAGGATAAGCTTCTTTTTTAGCTTCTTCTTCTTGAGCACTAATTTAGCCACAACATATTGAACAGAGGCCCTGCATTTGAGGACTTGTTCCTTAAGGGGTGCAAAAGCCTTTTGTTCTTGGATGGCTAGGGGCAAGTGTTGGAGAGGGTCAGCTGAGGAGAAAGTAATGGTTAGGTAAAACACAAGTCAGAGCTAGACATTAGGGGCAATGGTTCCAACTTCAGAGGGTATAGAAGACGCTTGAGTTCCCAAGACATTAGGACCTTTTGGTTCACAATCCCTTCTTCTGAATGTGAGCAAGGTTTCTTCTTTCTCATTCTCTATTTCATCCCATGTTCGTGCAATAGGATATAAACCTTGGTTTTGCTTGACCACTCTCGAAGTAGCTGAAATAAAAGCAAAATGCTAATCTTACACCAAAGCTTATATATAAAAAGCTAGAAGATTCAAAGGTAGAGAATTTGGTATACCAGCTCTGGTGAAAATCCTAGTGTTGGGCTTTGGTGAAGGTAGTATTGCTTCTCGATTGGCTCTTCTTTCATAGATAAGCTATCAGAAAGAAAGTCCGATATCGATTGAAGAGGTTCAACATGTACTAGCTTGGCAATAATGCTCAAGTCTTCTTCTTTCAGATCTTCAACATGTGCAAATCCTTCAAACTAAGGAGAAGAGGATTCTGAACCAAGCGCTAACCCTTTCAAATGTAAATTTCCCCCCAATAATTGTGGTACAAGAGCTTTGGAAGTAGGACCCATTGAAAATGATCTAAATTATTATGCCCACCAACGAACAAAACTCTTTGTAGCACATGCCTTTGCTTGGCCAAAGTAAGTAGACTTGAAATTGGCTAATTTAGTAGCATAAAAGGCGTGGCTCTCTTTGGTTTGGATTTCACATAGCTTCCCTTGTCTCTCGAAGAGTGGTACATTCGTGGTACCACAAAAAGGAAGGGAACAAATTGATTGGGGTCAAATTGTCTAGCAAACTAAGCAGAACAATAAGGCTCAACAAAACATTTGCTATTTCAAGTGGACTTTACCCCAATATGGAGTTTCTAAGAAATCAAGAAGCTGCCCCAAGCTGGTAATAAGGTTCTAAGATCCCAGCCTTATCTACCATCAAGTCTATGAGCTTATCTACCATCAAGTCTATGAGCTAAGAGAAGTCAATTGGAGAAGTAGAGGCAGGGGTCAAAAAGGACAAGAATAGAGAAGCATCTCTACCTATGGGAAAGTAGTAGAAAATGTGGGGATATTCGCCGTAGTAGAAAGGTGGAGATATTCACCTTTAATCTTGCAAGGGGACTCCATGTTCCCAAATCTCTCTTGTTGACATAATGATTATTCTCTTGGTTCACCTGCTTGTAGCTCAGGAAAATAAGCAAGGAGCCAGAGTTGTAAAAACCAAAGAGGACCACCCTGAATTTGGTTATGATGTTTCTTCAAAAAAATTAGATCTCACTATGTATACATGAGCTAAAAAATAAGAGGCAAAGTCGTAAGAGGTCCCTGAGAATAGTGCAGAGACTAAAGAGATGAACTCATCCATTACTTTCTTCCTATAATGAGAAAATATATTTTTAGTCACGATAAAGCTGCTATAAACATTGCATAATAACGAAATTGAAGGACAAAGGGGTTGGTGGAGCAAGAATATTATGTGATGATGTGAACCTTGTACTTGTTGAATTGGCCCTTAAGGGGCAAAATGGTCATTTATACCCAGACTTTGCCGAATTCTCTAAGGTTGCCTAAGTATCATCCAAATTATGTTCAATAGGCCTTCTCAGTAATTGAAAATATCTCCGGTGAAGTTTTTTGGTCTTCAGGTCATCCCATGCGTCTTTGGCTATCCAGGGGCTAAATAGTCATTCTGCACATAAGCTTATCCTAAGCCCATTCTGATAACACATTTCATGATAGCTTAACCGGTGGAACAAAATATAGTATCAACAAATAGCTAAGTACAACGATTATGGTCTAGCCATACATCGAAGGAGAGTTAATGTCTTCAAATTCAAGCAATAAATCCAAAAGAGAAGAAAGACGCCAAGTAATTGAGATCGTCTATAGATATGAGCAACATGTTGAGGGAAAAAGAGGACACCCCCTAAAACACTTACTTATTTTTTCGTACTTGTTTTTTTCTTTTCCAATACTTAGCATAGTCGTAGCATTAGGTGTAATCATAGGTGTAATTAGCTCGATAGGAATAGTTTGTTAGAGTTAGTTCGAAGCAGATTGGATCTCTTGTAACACTCGAATGGTACGTTTGTCATTAGATTTACCATTTGAAATCATTTCGTCTCACATTCCTTGTGACTATTCATCTTCTATTTTTTATTTTGAGCCTCAATGTGTCAATACTTAAGAAAAATTCTCTTAACTGAGATAAGAGAACAGACAACACAAATATTTAGTAGTTGTTAGTTTTAACTATCACATAAAAAGTTCTTTTTAAAAATAATAATTACAAGCCTTTTCAAGCATGATCGCGCATAAATTTAATCCCGGGACTATTTAAGCCAACAACCCAACGCCTAGAAAGATAAGAAAGGTCCGCAAAGGTGGAAAGGCGGTACATTATTTATGATGGTACACCAGGACAACAACTCCTGAAGGAGAAGCTACCCCTATGCTAGAGGAAGCCTGCGGCGCAACTGAAGAACAAGTGGTGGAGAAGTTTGAACCAGCCCTTGAATGTATGCAAGATGGTCCCAAGCCTAAGCCAGAGGAGCCAAAAGAAGTAGACCTGAAGAAGGAAGGCAAAACCCCCAAGCCTGTGCGTGTTAGTAAGTCACTGGTAGGGAAGGAGAGAGAGAAACTTGTACCCTACTAGCCCGCTATTAGGATGTGTTCGCCTGGCACTACAATGAAATGCCAGGGTTTGGTGACGCACTGGCAACCTATCACCTGGATGTCTTCCCCAATTCTAGGCTAGTCAATTAGGCACTGAGAAAATACCACCTGACCTAGAAGAGAAGGTTAAATAAGAGATCGAGAAGTTGAGAAAAGCCAGTTTCATTTGCCCTATCCAGTATCTCGAGTGGCTGACCAGTGTTGTTCCACTCAAGGGAAAAAAATGGACAGATACAATATGTGTAGATATTTGAGATCTAAATAAGGTGTGCCCAAAAGATGAATTCCTGTTACCCCATATCAACACATTGGTGGATGCGACTTTCGAACACCAAAATGTTCTCATTCATGTATGGTTCACTAGGTAAAACCAAATCAAGATGGCCCAAAAGAATGCAGAAAGAATAGCCTTCTGAACACCCTTGGAGAATCTCTATTATATTATCATTCCCTTTGGATTGAAGAATGCAGGTGCCACCTACTAGCGGGCCATGATGACAATCTTCCACAACATGCTCCACTAATCAGTAGAGGATTGTGTTAACGACTTAGTGGTGAAATCCAAAGAAAGAGAAAGCCATCTCAATCATTTGGAGGCCGTGTTCCACAAGTGTCTCAAGTACAAACTAAAGATGAACACAATGAAGTGTTCCTTCAGAGTAGCAATAGAGAAGTACATAGGATTTTGGGAAAATTGACATGACATCAATGTAGATGAAACCAACGTCAGATTAATAATGGAAATGTCGCCACCTAGCTCCCAAAAGTTGTTGAAGAAGTTTTTGGGGAGGATATCATTCCTATGATGCTTCACTCCAGCACTTACAAAAATCTTAGCCCCATCTTCTTGGGAGGGTATCGTATCTACAGCGCTTCATTCTTATTTTCTAGATGGGAAGCTAACATTGGGAATGGTCAAATATACCCTCTTCAATTAGGAAGCACGAAGGAAGGAGATGTGCATGAGCACCGTTATCAACGACGAGTTGCAAGTCAATATTCCAGATGGCTAAGGTAGAAGCCAGAGCAAAGCCAACAAAAGTTCGAACCAAGGAACATCCAATTAAAGGAGTTATAAGGAGCATATTCGCTATCATTGCAAAGATAAGGGGCATATCAGGTGAAATTGCCTCAAGTATGTAGCAGACATGGAGAAAGGCCAAACTTCACAGGCATCAGTGGCTCTAGACTCAGATCATAATTTAGCTTTTCCAGCAACTAGAAGCAAAGGGATATTTGGTTGGGTGTTTGACTTAGACTCTTCAGCACATATGTGCACCAACAGAAGAAGTTTCATAGATTACGAGGCATGTAATGTAGGGTTTATCCAAATGGCCAATCATTTCGCGAGTAAGATTGTTTGCAAATGGACAGTTGTATCTATATAGTCAATGAAAAGAAGGTGAAGCTTACAGAAGTCAAACATGTGCTTGGACTGACGAAGAATCTGATTTCTTTAGGGAGACTTGATACGAAAGGTTGTAGCTTCCCAAGGAGGACACGAGTCTTGATGATTTTTGTGTGAGACCAAAAGGGATGCAGGGGAAGAAGTTTGGCGACCTATATCGTTTGGATGGGAGTGTTGTGACAAGAGGATCTGTTGTCAAACACGTGCCCAACAATATAGGGAGAAGTCAGCATGAACATGGATCAAAGAATTCGCAAAGACGCACACACAAAATAGGCACAAGAAAAGGCAATATCTAGGAGTAGAGTGGTGGATCCAGGAAGTTCACAAAATGAGAGAAGGTCGAGTTTGAAGAGTAGTATAGCACCGGCGAACACAACAATCGGGAAAAGTCTCATTTGCTGAAACGTTGATCAATGATGGTAACATCTCTGAAGTGATGTATGCAGGAATGTGAAGGTGAGGTCACAGTTGGCAAGGAAATCACCCTTACACGGTACTCTGGTGTGGGGGTGCAAGTGCATAGGCAACGAGGGGCACAGATAGAAAAGACTACGTTGTAGTGAAGTAACTCTTGCGAACAATAAAAAAAGTGTGCCAAAATAACACATTGTGTTGAAGGAGAATGAATTTTAAGTGGGGCTATTGTGACCCCTTCATTCTTTCTTGGAAATTTTCTGAATGTGATTAGCAAAACTTACTTGGAACAAGCACTTTGATGGTGAGCGCAGGTACTCCGGTGAAGGGGTGCGTGATTGTGCGGCCACTTCAGGGGGTCCAGATTGCTTGATGATAATGATGAGATTAGTCACAGAAGACCTAGTGTTGCATGAGGCAACACTAGAGTGGCCGATCCACAGTTGAATAAATTATCAAGAGCAAGAAGTCATCTCGAGTAGCCAGTTGTGTATCCCTTTTGGAGGGTACGGTAAAGCTTGACATGAGAGTGCAAAGTGTTAACAAGACAAGGTGTCGAACACTTCTCAGGTGGGGTGTGAGACTACCCGATGGAATGAGCCTTTGGTGTGAGTAGAATTGCTGAGTTGGTTCTCTAAAACCCAACGCAATTGTTACGTGAAACCCACATTGGACAGAGGGGGTGATTGTTAGAACCTGCCCCCATGTGGAACAGGAGGGGGGCAGCCATGAGGCAAGCCATTCGAAAAGCATGGCCACGCACATTAAAAGTCTTTGTTTTTCACCTTCTCCTTTGGTGTGTGTGTGTGAGAGAGAGAGATAGCAAAAGAAATGTTGCAGAAAGTGATCTGCCGTGCAAGTGAGACAAGAGCAAAGTGTGCGAACAGAAAGAGAGAGAGAGAGAGTCAAGTGTGAGTTTTACGTTTTGAACTTTCTTTTCTGAAAGTTTTTATAACTTTATTTTTGTGTTTAAAATAGTGAAATTTCTGTCAAGTACTACACTAGAGTGTGTGTGATTTTTCAATCTCCAATAGTTAATGGCCTGACATTTGCTTCCTTAAGAGCAACGACTAACTTTTTCATGCTTCGCATCCCAGCGGAGAGCGGGAGTATTGCCTAAGAGCACTGAATGCTGATGACGTAGTTGGCCTTTTGTCTTTCTTTATTGTTTTGTTAATGAAAGATTATTCAATGTATGGGGTAATATTGCGTATTGTATTACAAATATATGAACTCCACATATTTTGATTGCTCAATGTGGGTAATTTTGTAAAGTTATATTGAATATTTCCTGTTATATATTTTATCTTGCTAAAAAATGGAACCTTTTCAACCCACCAACCCATCGTCCAACCAAATTCTACCCAACACAATTCTCACTTGATACTCAAAAGAATCTGACTAGTGAGGAATTGTTTCCCTACCTAATGCACTGGCAAAGATGCGGTGCTGATGGAACTTGAAATTGATGCTTTATTAGGGCACTAAATAATCTCCCATAGATAGGTTGGAGAAATTAATGAAGTTATGAATTCTTATATAACTTGTCCAAATTCTTTGGTAGATGTGATATAAAATGAATACAAAAATTTAGTAAAATTTGGTAACTTATGTTAAAAATTAAAGTAAGTTTTGGCAAATTTAATAGATTTGTACATGTTGCTATTTTACCGGTCCAAATTTCATTAAAGACATGCTACATCCAATGAATATGAGAACTTTGTAAAATTTGTTAATTTGTGTAAAAAAAAGAAATACAGAAAACGGTACATTAAATTAATCACGTGAGAGGCCGCAATAACTAAATAAAACTCAATAAACAACTTAACAAATAGCTTTATGGGAGAAGAAATAAATAAGCACACAGAAGCACGTATAAAGGCAAAGTAATAATGAATCTTCTGACAAAAATAAACCCTTTAACCTCTCAGTTGAGAATGTGTAGAAGTGACAAACTAAACTAACCCAGTTAGTTTGCGGCATAACACCCACTACAAAGGAAAAAAGTAGGGTACACAGATTGCTTCACCACCACCATGGGGTCCTTTATGGACACGCACAAGTAGGGGGCAACCAACCCATAAATGGATGTTTTGTGATTGGCGTAGAGCAACAAAACAACTCCCAAGATCAATGAACATACTCATAAGAAGTAGGGCACATTCATCCAAAGGAAGGTATAGATATATATATCCCAGAAGAATCATGAGAAACATTTGAGGAATAATACAAAAGACAAGTAACCCACAAAAAGAAAAATCAAGCGGGACCCAAATTAAGGCCTAAGAAGATATGTACAAAGCCAATCTCAGTAGCTAACAACAAACTCAATTCAGAAGCTATAAACCAGTCCCTATTTCCCTCCTAATTCTCTACATATGAAATTCTCGAATTATAAATCAAACCCTTATTCCTACAATTACGCTAGAGCCATAGAGGGCAGATTACCTGCCGGAGGGCATCTCTGACGGCGAGGCCGCCGAGGTGTCTTCCCCCACCCATTTAGACTCTGGTCCACCAATCCAACTTCAAAGCTATTAAGCTGCTGGATTAGTGGGGTGCAAACTGTAATTTCTGCAACAGCTGGGGTGGTGTCAACCACTGACCGACGCCTTCCCCGAGCGGCACCGCCATTTCTGGCACCGTTCCTTCTGGTCAACCCTGAATTCCAAGAATGCCCCATTGCTCTCATCAATCCCCCAAACGTCTGAAGATCCTCGGTTACCTCATGCCTTGACAAAGAAGCTAAGCCCGGAAGAATGTCCCTTCGGAAGTCCCTTCGCTGCCTCCCCCTCCTTGCTTGACCCCTTCGTTGTCGATTTGGTGGTGAAACGGTTTCCTTTTCTTCCATATTTTGGATTTCAACAATGGAAGGCTTAGGCATATACTCTTCTTCCCTGATCTCTGTCAGATTCAATGTCACGGCCTCAAAGTAATCGATCTCATCAGACAACTCATTGTCACCCCCTCTTGATTTGGTGCTGAACTTGCTTTTAAGATCATCTACACAAGAACAAACCACCTCCGCAAACAAAAGGAGGGAATCTGCTGAAGAAGCTTCAGATAGACGACAAGAGGTGGCCTCCTCCTCAACAAGATCAAGATGACACGAGGAAGAAATGGCAACTATTGCGTCGGCTGCAATTCTGATAGATTCTTCGTGAGGATTCTCAACATTGTATTGTGGTAGAATGTCTTCCACGGACTCTGCAGCTGGGGTGACTTCAAGATTAATATCCACTGCAATCTTGACATTAGCACTGGTGCTGCTTTCTAAAGAGGGTGCTAATGTAACTTCATCCTCGCTCGCACAAGAGTTCAAATCAATGTGATCTCTAATATTGGCAACCTTTTCAACCCTTCCTTTCTCTATGACAAGTACTTCTGCAATAATTTGTGCACCAGATTCAGGATCACAAGCCTGGTTTATGTCAATTACTCCATTTTTTCCTTCGTTTTTTACGTCTTCATATCGAGGAGGGCACCAACGGGATGCAGTAGTGGAGCCAACAGACGAAGATTCCTTCTTAGTAGGGTAAGGATTGTCCAAAATGGGAAATCCAAGAATCTTTCCATTAACTTGGTAGTCATCTGCCTCGTTTTCCTTGGTTCTGACCTCAGAGTCACATGAAGGTACAGAAACTTTCTGCGTAAAATGTTTAGTAGTACTGTTCTCATTTTCACTTCTGTTGTACAAATGGTTGGAATCAGCTCGTAAGAAACTTAATCCCAACGAATTCGAATCCATCCTTGAACTGGTGCCCTCCTTATTAGCAGGCTTTGCCTTAAGCCAAGGCAAAACGTCCAGATTGCTGTCACACTTTCTGTCTTCACCAGTGGATGAACATGCATTTAAGTTCATGTCTTTCACCGGCTTCATATCTGCACCATTGGAGCCCTTTAAGTAGCTTCTGGCACTGAAATTAATAGGGCGCTCAGAAGCAACCTTATCATCCTTATTGCCTTTCGAATGATCAAAACCAGCTGAAGAGAAATGATTCGGTAAGTCCTTAGACCCGGATGACGACCCGTGGTAAAACCCATTACAGTTCGGTAGACCACTGCCATAAATGGGGTTTGATCCAGAACTGCTACTCAGATGACACTGTTCTATAAAAATCGGATGGCTCTGAGAACATGCTTCAGAACTTCTACTTATGTTACCAAATGAATCTAAATGTGGGAGAGTTTGACTTGATGTCAATTTCTGAGTGAAGCTTATATCCAGCTTCCCCCAAGTTGAGATGGAGTGGGACCCAGCCTGAACCAACGGGTAGGGATTTGGGGAAGCCACAACTGGTTCCAGATGGTTAGAATTACAGATATTACTTCTTCTTTTGGATAGTTCCAAACCATGAACGGTTCTCTCTCTCCACAGATCTCCCCTTCTATAATCAGATGGAAGCATCTCCAACAGTTGATGAACTTCATTTAGTTTAGTACATGACCCTTGGGAAGACATGACCAGCTTATCTGATTGGAGAGCTTGAGGAAGAGAATCCAGATGGGTTTTACTGTGTCCTGTACATGATAAAGCATACCCATAATGTCTGTCAACTTTAACCCAGGAAAAAAAGAATGAAGAAAAAAACAGAGAAAGTCTCATTGACATCATTGGTACTAATTTTTCGCTAATGAAAACTGTAGGTTGATGTGTTATTATTTAGTGAGTTAACTAGTTAATTAGTGAGTGAGGGTACAATCGTATTTGTACACTGTACTCTCTTAATGTATGTAAACCATGTGTTGTTAGGGTCAATCAAGAAACACTAAACACTTTTCCTTCGTCTCTAATAACATGGTATTAGAGCTAGGATTTCGGAAGCTTTTGGACAAGACTTTTGGTTGATTGCTCTGCTATTTGTGTCTTTAAGTATACCTTATTTCGTTGTCATCTCTGTATGTTGGATCCATTGTTTGCCTCTCCACTTGCGGATCAGGGATCGCACGTGCGCGAGAGTATTAGAGTTTGATCCACATTGATCAATTATACGTGTAAATGCGCCTGGCAGACTCTCCAACATTGATAAAATCAATGGCCAATCCCCACTGCCACAGTCGGCATCCATCTTCGTCGTCTTCTGTTCAACATTGCTTTTGTCTTGCTCGATCTCGCCACAACATCGACTTTGATTTGGGGTTCGATCATCATCATCATCATCGCCTTGCTTGACCATTCGATTTCGATCAGCCTACGATCTCGGCCAGCCAGGCTTTGATTTTCAGACCTAGGACTCTAGGGTTTCTAAATTGTCCTAGGGTTTCTAAATCGACGTAGGATGTTTCGGATCAGACTTTAATCAGGCGTTAAGGCTGATGATTTTTGTCCTCCGCCATCTCATTGTTGGTAATGGATGTTCTTTCTCACCGATGGTTAATTTTGTGTACTGCTGGAATCTTCCTTATGCTTCTGTGTTGACAGTCAATTGCTTTGTGGTACGTTGGGCTAGAGAGTTTCTATGGTTGATTCTCCCCTTGCTCGTTAGTAGTGTTATTTCATGTCCGTACACCAAGGTGATTGGACATTGGTTGTTTGTTCATTGGTTATAGGTTGTTAATTTTGCTACTTACAGTTCAGTGATTTGGTTGCAATGGCGTCTAGTTATACTTCTACCATTGTTGTTGGTCTATCTGACTCTTAGTCTTCGGATATAATGTCCATAAGTTCCACACGGTTAAATGGAAAACAATTATGCTCCCTGGGCGAAGGCTGTTGAGGTACATTTTCTGGGTAATATACTTTCATGAGAGAAGACCCTCCTACGGAATCTGATTCAAAAAATATTGATTGGAAGGTTGAGAATGCTTAGATCCATATTCAATTGTGAAACATTATGGAGACTCAGATTAGTGGCACTTTGGTAATTTTATCAAATGCCAAACTTATGTGTTGTCATGCACAAGAATTGTATTCAGGTGTTAATAATCTGCGCAGGACATAAGATCT
>JABCMJ010011762.1:0-28373 GCA_014822125.1 Arbutus unedo | reverse complement strand
ATAAACGGCAAGTAATAACAAGTAAGAGGAGGATGATAACATGCTGAAGGGCAGAAATCACATTTTGAACAAGGGTTTGTTCGTCCATTTACGCAGGGATTTGCTTTCATCACACTTTAATTTGTTCTTCCATTTATAGAAGGGTTTGGAGGTTGCCGGCCGCCGTCGGCGATGGTGGTGCGTGGTTATAATGGTTAACATGGTGGTGCGCCGGCTTCGGTGGTCAAATGTGGTGGTGCGCCGGCAGCGGTGGTCGGCTGTGGTGGTCTTGCCCCTTCTTCTTCCCCCCCTTTTTTCACTGTTTTGTTTCTTTTTTATTTTTTTAAAACCATCAAAACGACGTCGTTTTGATGGTGGTTGTGCATTGTGTTGTGCATCCAGTTGTAGGTGTAGCAAAATTGATCTAGAAATATATAGATACGCATACGAATATAAAGACGAAGACGAAGACAAAGACGAGCATGAATGTGAAACAAAACATTAGTATACGATTAAAAAAAATTAGGCACTAACACTTTTAATATATAAAGTTGTTACATTATATGTGTAAATAAAATATTTTCAGTTGTGACCGTTCGTCGACGGTTGCGCCTTTCTGGCATTCAATATTTTTGCCCAATGATTGTTCGGTTTCGAACTCGTATCATTCCGCACCCCTTCTCTTTTATAAATGCATAAATCCCTCGCCCATTTCTAGAATTTCGAATTTCTAGTATTCTAGTGTCCAAACTCAGTCAAGATTTATCTTATTCTTGTGTCGAGTTTTTAGTTTTTGAGTTCTATTAAAGAGTACAAACACAAGTTCGTTCATTGTACACACAAATTTCCATACTTTTTCTGTGTGGGGTGGTCATTGTATCATGGGAGGCAAGCATCCAACAATCACAAGTACTAGGTGAGGGCGAATTCTATCTTAAGGACAACACCAACACTGGTCTCGATCACAAATTGATTTTTTCGCATTTCAGGTTCAAATTCTACAGCATTAGTATTTCGGCATTTGGTAAGTACATTTATATATTTTTGTTTCTGCTTCAGTGAACTAAATAACGTTGCGGGGGCTATAAAATACAACATTTAGTGGGTTAATACAGGCATAGGGTGGCACAGGTGACTTGCGTTCGTGCTCGGCTAGGTCCTTGTCTTAACCGAGGATGGTACGGATTGGATCGGATCGACCTGGTGTGAGCCGAGTGGTTAACTATTTAACAATCAAAACCCCGCATCAGCCCGGAGAAGGGTACAAGATACGAGAAACGCATTTGAAAGCGCACCAATATACATGACGAAACCCTATAAATTGGGCGGGGGGAGGAGCAGTCCAAAGAAGGGAATAGAAAAAGGACTTTGTCTTGATTTAAATCTTCACGGTAGTGAATGGTAGGATTGGGGCTAGTGCATAAAAACTTTGTCTTGATTTAATTGACTCTCAGGTAGGTAGTGAACGGTAAGATTGATCCCCTATAAATTAGATAAGATATGAGTAAATTGACCCGGACACTATGAATTATCAGAAACAAAAATTCTATTGTAGCAGACTTAAAAAAAATTTAAATATCTAACACATAATAAGTGGTGTCCGACTCATATACGTGTTTGCAATCTCCACTATAAATTCACATCTTTTGGAAGAGAAAATGAACCAACTCCGAACAGCAATGAAGTCCTTATTCATGCATCTTTGTGGTTGTTTAGCTTTTGTATTGCTGGTTCATGGACAAGACCAATCAGGTCTCTCTCTCTCTCTCTCTCTCTCTCTCTCTCTCTCTCCATTAAAATGCTTTCTTCTTGTTCCTTTAGTACCGATTGTGGACTTGGAGTTTTGCACGTGTATTGTACGTCAAAATAATATTACTTTAGTGTCTAGATGACTCTCCGATCAGTTGCATAGCCGACTCCCTCATTCCACCTATTTTACCCAGACACGAATAATTTTGTTCTTGGAATTAGAACAATAGTTTCATCTCTTATCCAATTTTAGGGTAAATTGTTTTTGAGAATTTAAATATTCTATTCATCATTTTTAATATAAGGAATGATACGGTCTAAAAAAACTTTTTGAATTCAAAATTAAGAGTTAGGATTTATTTTGAATCTAGTCCATTTATTTTGGGTTCTCTTGCCTTCTAAGAGTTTTAATTTTTTTAAGGAGAAATACAATGGTGCCACTTGAATTTGGATATTTATTCTAATGGATAAATAATTTTGGACAAATAGTGTACATATTTTTCATCCTTTACTCAATAATATATACTTCTCCCAAAAAAAATTACACAATAAATTTTAAAAATTAATCGACCATATAAGTTTATACGTACATTGGTACTTTATTTGTGAAGGCAAGTCTTACCTCAAATACAATGTTTTGTTTTTCCGATTGGGCTGGATCGACTGATAAGTACATCTAGTTATACATTTTTTCTTGTTTTCACCAAGCAAATTTTGATATTTGCTTATTGGCTGACTATTATTTAAATGGATTAAGTTCAAATGTTTTTCAGGCTTCATAAGCATTGATTGTGGGATTCTTGAGGGATCAGAATACAATGATGAGAATACAAGCATATCTTATACTTCTGATACGCGATACGTAGATACAGGAACAAATCACGATATCTCGTCAAATTATATGTCTGACATCAGTTCAGTACAACTCTCAAATTTGAGAAGCTTTCCTAAAGGAATCAAGAATTGTTACACCATTAAAATAGCACAAGCGAGAGGTAGCAAGTTTTTGATCAGAGCAACTTTTATGTATGGCAACTATGACTCCAAGAATCAACTACCAAAGTTTTCACTCTACCTCGACGGGGATCAATGGGATATTCTAACGTTTGCCGATGCATCGGATATTGTAGAAAAGGAAATCATACATAATCCCGCAACAGATTATATCCATGTCTGTCTTGTGGATACTGGCTCTGGAACACCATTTATATTAGAGCTAGAGCTAAGGCAGTTGAATAATACAATATACCAAACGTAGTTTGGATCATTGAAACTTAATGCTCGACCTGATATCGGGTCAACTGCAAATGAGATAGTCAGGTGAGACACTCATCGATTCTTGAAATGCTGAATACAGTAGAATTAAGATGCACCGAATTTGCATTTTAAAGCGACCATCTTCATCTTTTATATGTTGCATGGGCTACACTTGAAATAAACCTGAAACACATAGCAATCATGGGTAAACTTAAGAAGATACTATTCCTTATTTCTAGGGAGCACTAGATGATTCCGAATTAAAGACAATTATCACATATAGGCTTAAAACTTAGTTTACTGTGTCCCACTATCACATATGGGCCTCATGGACCGGTAATTCTTTGTTTATTCACTTATTTGAAGTCAATATCAGCCATCTATTTGGGCTAAATTTTTTGTCAAAAGCAAAATTTTTTGTCACTTTGCAAGCCAGATAGCCACGCCTTACGTGAAAGGGAGAAAACCAATATGCCTCTAGTAATAAGACCTTTACTCCTAATGGAGTGACATTCATGGACATTTTCGTTATTAGACTTCTAAAGTCAAATAAATTTCTGCATTTAAGAAGATCAAAATAAACCAAAAGTAATTTAACATAATTCAATAATTTAATAATTAAATAATAACCACTAACCAAATGAAAAGACTCTATTAACATGTAAGTACTATTTTATTTGGAAAATACATCTTCCCCTGTTGTTGGTTTGTTTTTTCACTTTTCTCGGTCCCAAAAAGAATGTTACACTTGAAAAGTCAATGTTCTTAGAAGAAAAGTGCAAAAATGAACAAATGATAATGGGCCATGAAGTCTAACGAAGATTAGGTTAGAATCTACAAAGACAAAGTCTAGGAACAAGATATTTCGGACATATTCAGACACAGATGTGTCCAAAAAATTAGATACACGTGGAGTTCACAAATTATTGACGGCTCCACGCATTCAACGGTTCTTGACACATCTGTGTCTGGACATGTCCGAAATATTTGTGTTTCTAACATTACTCATATACAAAATAGACATGCAATGGAGAACGAATAGAGTATATTGAAGCATCTTATAGAGACATATAGTTTAGCTATTCAATGTCCTGGACATTGGATAGATAGAGATGGAAATTAAATAAAGAGTTTAATTACACTTTACCACGTTATTTTATTTATTTATTTTTTTAGCTATAACTTATCCCTTCAATTTGTCATGCCCTCGAATTTCGACAATAATCCAAACTGATTAGAAGCTAAAAATGCTTGAATTTATAAGAGACACAATTTTCAAAAGAGGCCATCGATACCCCTTTTAATCATTTTCGAACCACAGTGTTGGATGATTACATCATGAGTTGCGTTTGATAAAAAATAAAGTGATATTACATCTTTCCAAAAGTCTAAACTAAAAGATGCCAAGTAACTCCATGCAAAAACTACAAGAGATGCACATAATCGGACACGCCATGTTAATCAATCTACTGCTTGAGATTTGTACCTGAAATCAAAAAAGGGGTGAGCCACAACCCAGTAGGAACATCGATGCCAGTATTAAAAGTTGATGCGGATGATAATATGATAATGAGTTAATCAAGGTAAGAAAATAACCCAAGTGGCGAACATATCACAATAAGTTCTAAGAGCAATCAAGTAAGCATGTTAATCAAAAGTTTGATAGATTGATTCGCATAATATATAATAGTTTGCTTCCAATCCGACACAGGGAAGGTATTGGTATCTCCCCATACATTTTCGAAAGTCTCATAATGTCCCTAGTACTTTCAAAGGAGCCTAGTACTCTCCTAGTATTCCCGAAGGAGTTTAGTACTCTCCTAGCATTTTCGAAGGAGTCTAGTATATTTCTAGCATTTTTGAAGGAGTCTAGTACATTTGTAGCATTTCCGAAGGAGTCTAGCACATTTCTAGCATTTCCAAAGGAGTTTAATACCTTCCTAGCGTAATCATCCATTCAATTGTCCAACACGTGATAGACCACAATGGAAATATCGACATGATTCACTCCACCAAATTCGTAGAGTTAAACGTGCATTGATTCCCGAGATGTCACTAAAAAGTATCTAACAATGGCCCAAAATCATAAGGAAATTCATCTAAAAACGTCAACCAAATCTGCCAAAATTAGGGGAGGTCGCTTGAGCGAGCTGGAGGCCGCTTGAGCGAGCTGGAGGCCGCTTGAGCGGTCTCCCGGGTTCAAAAATTCTAGAAAATTGGAAAACGCCACCCGACAGGCCGCTTGACGACCGCTCAAGTGGTGTCAAAATTTGTGAAGGCCGCTCGAGCGAGATGGAGGCCGCTCGAGTGGTCGGGTTGATTTTTGGGTTTTCTAGCAGATTCAAGAACACGAACCAAGACTAATTTTTCTACTCCTATATGATGAAATCATGTAATTCTACCACTTTACACACTCACACATGCTTATATAAGACATTATGTCCCTACCTCAAGGTTAAGATGATAGATTTGGCGAAGAAGATGATATCCTAGCTTCGGATGACCTCAAGAGCTTCGATTCTCCTTCCAAAGTGAGTTTATAAATTCTCATATATCTATCTGCCTTTTCAGATCTGAACCACTACTTAAAGGCTCCCTTTCGCGATCGTCTCTCTCTACTATTTCTGATTGAATTGATTCTAAGTCCAATACATTCATGAGACTGATGACAGTAGTTTTCGTCTTCTAAATTGTGGATTTTAGATTTTTGAACTATAACAAGAATAGCTTTTGCATAATATTTTGGTAGCGTGTGAATTTGTATAGAAAATCTAAAAAACTTCTCTCGGTGATTTTGGAATTATGCATTTTCTAGTTCATTTCTCATTGAACTCCTCTTGCTTGAACTACAAGAAAAACAACTAGCAAGTGTCCTCCAATCAAACCAGCCAAAGCCGTCTAGCCGAAGGTAGTCAGAGGGCACTTCGATATATGAGTTAGCCCTTGGAGAAGGAAGGTCCAAATTTGAGAATGGGGTAATAACTCAGACCCATTTGTGCTGTTGTCCACCGTCTCGTAGGTCCGACCTAGTACAACATTCTTGCAAAATACATTCTATAATCTGCTCACAAACACTCAAAATGTAAAACTCCACAATGGAAAATGGAAAACTAAGTCTTCCAAACACCACCAGTTTTGTAGTATTTTGTATATGCCCGAATAGATGATTCGGTTTTTGCATTAGAGGGATTCTTTGGGCTTTAGCGGCTAAGTTCCCTCCTTAATTACCTCATCTCTCGTTATTCCCTCAGAATGTTAACCTCCTTTGCTTTATAGCAAGCTAGAACGATAATCCAAACCGTCTACTTATAGCCTTCGCAGAGAGAAATATTCCTGCAAAATCAGCTTCATCGAACACAGATAGGTGCATGAACGTATTTTGTTTTGTATTATTGTGAAAAGCAGAACATGAGTTGTTTATGTGCCTATCATGTCCGATCAAGATGGTATTTTTGGGCATATACTTCTTTGCGGGGTGTACAAGGTGATCAATTTGGATTACTAATGTGGGGCTCATGACCACGAAGTAGAGTTTGGTCCGTTGGAGGATCTAGGAAAGATGGGGAATGGAATGGAGTTTAACCCTTTCGATGGGGCTTTGGGAGATGTGAGAATCCTATGATGATCTTTGGTTGTGTAATTGGAACTCATAAGTCCTTGTGTTCTTTCGTGCTTTGTTTGTTGTTTGTTTATTGCTGCTAACGTCATAACTGTTGCAATTTGAACCGATTTTTACTATATTTGTTTCATAACTATAGACATGACTTCCTTTTGTTTCTGGATATGGTAGTTGATGCTATCAGGAATATCAAGTCGGCATACAGGGTGGAAAGGAACTGGCAAGGAGATCCATGTGTCCCAAAGGAGTACTACTCATGGGATAACCTCAGATGTAGCTATGATAGCGATTCCCCTAAAACACTGTGAGTTTCAGCATTGGAAAATCTAATTATCTAGTGACTTTTATTATCTTGAATCTTGACAAATATTTTGCTTACTTAAAACTAGGAACCTCTCGTCTAGCTGATTATTTGGCACTATGGATACTTCATTCTCCAACCTCAAATCCTTACAGTCCTTGTAAGTATTACTAAGTGGTAGAAGAATATTGTGATACGAAACATGTTCCTCTGTGAAATGTGGTTTACTTTCTAAAGAGTTTATTTGTATCCCCTTAAGTTACTGCTGATTCTTTCTTCTCCTACAGAGATTTGTCGAACAACAGTTTAACTGGGAGTGTGCCAGATTTTCTTAGCCAACTTCCATTCTTGAAAACTTTGTAAGTTAATGGAACATTTTTTCTCTTTCAAACAATGCAAGTTTTTTGGTTTCGAATAAGTTACAAAGGGAAACTTCATGCCTTTTGCAGGAACTTGTTAGGGAATAATTTCACAGGTTCAGTTCCATCAGCTCTCATTGAAAAATAAAAAAATGGATCCCTTGCACTGAGGTTAGTTTAGATTATTTTTCTTTCAATGTATCCAAAGGAAATCCATGTTTCAAGAAGAATTGGAAGTATGGTCGCTAACATATTCATCTAAAAGCTTAAGTAAACTAAATGTAGTGTAGAGTCCATTACATATGTCTAGAAGATCTTGAAATGCAAAGAAATATATTTATTCATTGAGCTGCAATGAAATAAAATATATTAATCTTCCACTTCCACTTCCCTTGCATTCTTTTCTTATGTTAAGTTATGTCCTAGACTATTGGGAAACGCTGAAATAACACATTTTGATGTTTATCCAAATGTCTTCATATAGTATCGAAGGAAATCTACTTCTTTGCCAAGAAGACTCATGTGTTAGGCCAAGGAGGACGAAAAATTATGTCATACCCACAGTTGTATCTATTGCTTCGTGTCTAGTCCTCTTGGCTGTGATTCTTGCCATCTGGTGGGGTTTGAAAAGAAAGAAACAACGAGGTACTTATCTATGGATGATTGAACGTAAATAGCAAATTTCTTTAAAATTATTTTGTATTGTGTATGCTTATACATGAAATATTTTTGATCTTGCTTATTAGAGCACATTGTAGAGTCCAATGCTAAAGATGAAATGTTGGAGGAGAAGAATAGACAGTTTACGTATGCCGAGGTTATGACCATCACTAACAACTTCAAAACAGTACTTGGAAAAGGAGCAGTTGGATCAGTTTATGCTGGACAATTGCCTAAGGGCACTCAAGTTGCAGTGAAGATGCTTTCACTGCCGTCAACTCAAGGTTCTTGATGTCATGACCATGATATAGAGTAACCACTTAAGAAGTAGGGTACAAAGAAGGCACATGACAAGGACATAGACACGATATTTGTTCAATAGTAGAACTCGGATATGTTTGGCATGCGTTGAATTCGAAAATATATGCTTTAGTATTTATAAAATACATGTAGAAATATTAGTTTTATCAAAGTAGAACAAAAAACATGAGTATGCCAGTCAAGAACATCGTATGCTTTACTTTCGGCATTTTGCATAACTAACCAGTTTTCACCTTGATATCCAGTTTAACTTTAGTATAAATCTTATCTTATATAGAGAAAAATGCATATGTCCTGAGTTGGGAACGGAGACTACAAATTGCATTTGATGCAGCACAACGTAGGGAAACTAATTCTCTTATATCTTAATGTGTGTGTTTGAGTTTTCTTATTCTAGATGACTTTTAAACTAAAACAACATAACATTGACTTTGTAGCGCTGGAATACTTGCATGAATGCTGCAAGCCCCGAATAATTCACAGAGACATCAAGACAGACAACATATTGTTGACTGAAAATATGCAAGCAAAAATTTCTGATTTTAGGATATCCAGATTAATGCCCCTTGATGGCACTCATGTCTCAACTGGAGTAGCTGGCACACCAGGGTACATGGATCCTGAGTAAGGTTGTGTTTGCAGATTACAGTTTATATGCACCTCTTTTTCATCGTAGTGATATCCTTATTAGTTTGTAGCCCATACATTTGCCTGCCCCCATTGGACCGCAATCTTTCTGTTTACATTTTGAAACTAAATCTTAAACGTTTCTTGTTTGGTCAATAACTTGTTTTCTTAGGTCCTTTAAATGTGTTGCAAGTTAGTGATATGTTGCTTTTATTCTTGTTGAAAAGGTTTCGTGTCACTCATTGAAATTTTTGTTAAACAGGATACTTCGAACATTGTAAGAAGAATCTCAATGGTTTGATATTGAACCTTTCTAACAAGAATAACACATAAAATCATCAACTTCCAACTCATCTGCAGATTAAAGAGAATCCAAAGAGACAAATTGTTGTAAACATCTCTAAACTAATCAGGAACTGAGGATTAATGTGCATATCATTTTGGTGTAGGTATCAAGAAACTAATGAGCTGAATGAGAAAAGCGATGTTTTCAGCTTTGGGATTGTGCTATTGGAATTGATCACTGGAAAACCTCCAATAATAAGAAGCCATGAAAACATTCATATTGTCAAATGGGTTAGGCCTATGATTGATCGGGCTGAAATCAACGAAATTATGGATTCCATGTTGAATGGTGATTTTGACACCAACTCTGCATGGAAAGTTGTGGAGACTGCAATGGCATGTGTGGAACTCAATTCCATTCGAAGACCATTGATGAGACAAGTTGGAGACTTGAGAGTGTGTTTAGAGATGGCAATAGCCCGCACTAACCCATCGAGGGAGAACTCAGAGCAATTCAATTATGCATCTAGCAATCTAGTTGTTAATCTGGGAAGTTCGATTGGTGGTCCTTCTGCAAGGTAGACTAGTTGTCTGTAAATTTGTTTACAGAATCTGAGGTTTTGAATTGATAATACTCTGTGAACTAATGTCGGGAGTTTCTGTTTCAGACCTATGTTTTGCATGTTTGGCTAATAATACATAAAACCAATCCTGCTGTTTGTGTTGTATTATTTGGGATGAATAAGGCTATGTGATTGGCAGTATTTTATGCTTATTTGTTTGTTTGTAGACTCTTACTTGGTGAATAAATCTCATAGTTGACTGGGTGAAATCTGAGCACTGTTTTATGGTTGACCCGAGAAGTAAACATGGTTCAAGCATGCCAAATAGAGTTGTGTGTGTGTAATTTGCAAACTTTGGTACAATCTTTTTTCCCAGTAATCTGCATATCAAAATGTTCAAGCTCTGCATTTTCTTCTCAAAAGAAGAGTCAACGTGATTGAGAAACCATTTTATGGATTTCCAAACACTAATGAAGTCACTCTGTAGAGTTTGGCATTTTCTGGCTTTTTACCGAACTCAATTTAATAATCAGTTCTGTTGATATTATAAATCTCATCGAATGGCTTATGTATGTTTTGAAATCATGCTAATTGAATATCATTTATTATGTGATTAGAACCTCAAAAATGGGTTTTGCTGGTCTTTGTTCTAGTGTGTGTAAAACTCAACGGACATTTAGCCAAACCCAAATTCAAAATAATCAATGTGGACCTATTGATTTGAAGATTTTACTATATGATTATTTATTTTGTCCAGTGGAACACAATTTCTTAATGAATGAATGGAGCATTTGAGAATTTGGACAAACCCATAATTAATTGTCGAGTCAAATTTGCTAGCAAAATCTTCCAACCGTTTGATTTTAAAGATTCGCGATTCAACGACGGGTGAAAATTTTGTTAACCCTTCATTACCTATAAATCCGTTCAGCCCGGCCCATACGCTAATGCTAAAGATGTTCAAGGATTGAAACCATTTACAAATTAATAAAAAAGTGTCAAAATTTGTAAAGCTTTTAACGTACAAACGGTCAATGCTTTAAAGTATGAACAAGTCTATGACCACATTTTTCATATGCAAATTTGGACGCAGAGTCATCTGAAATCGTTCTATACATATGTGGTCTTTTATAATAATATGAGTTTCATGTACATCAGAGGGGTAACGAGTTTGTGTCTTTGCGGAAAATTGTATCACTAGACTTTTTCGGTTAAGTATGGGCTTGAGGACAAACAAAGGTACAAGAGGCCACTGCACAAAGCAGTTATACGCTATTGTGGACCAAATCGAAAGCCCATCAGTATAACCTAAGGTACCGAATTTGGAGAAGGTGGTCGAACATGGCGACGACGCCGGTGGTGCCGCCGAACATGGCCGCCGGGAACCCTAACTTCGAGGGGAATCAGCAAGTGGCTGCGCCACCACCTCCGGGAACTGACATGACCGGAATATGCTTCAGGGATCAACTGTGGCTGAACAGTTACCCGCTCGACCGAAACCTCGTATTCGACTACTTCGCCCTCTCTCCTTTCTATGACTTCTCTTGCAACAACGAACAGATCCGCATGCGCTCCATTCACCCTCTCGATATCTCTCACCTCTCGTAAGATCTCTCACTTCCAAATGTTTCTCTCTGTATAGGTACATGTACATGATTATGTATATATATGTGTGCCCGGGTGTGTACTGTGATATAATATTGGTCGCAAATTGCCTCTATGTGACTCAATTACAGTCCAAACGCGCACATATGACCAAATTCTCGAGCTCCTTATATCAGTGAGTGTGCAGTACAGCTATAATGGAATGTGGGTGCTACTCCTTGGCCTATCAATATGCAGTTTGAATAGTGAAGGGCTGATTTCATCAGGAAATGAATAAGTTCATCAAGAAAACTTTGTTTTGATGATTCCGGCATTTTTAAGGCGCCCAGTGGTGAGGGCTAATGTAGGAGGTGATGGGTGATTTGGGTTTGTATTAAACATGGGGACCTTTATGAAAAAGGTGTTGACTCATGAATGATGATTGGGTGAGATCAAAATGTAGATTTTTTCAGTTAGACTTAAGTCTTGTAGAACCATCATTGAGAATAGTTATTGCAGCTCACCAGTTGAAGAAAGTTAGAGATGAGGATGTCAGGATTTTTTTTTCCTCTCACTGTGAAGTTGGATCAAGAGCCAAACAGAAAGCCTCTTGAAGGGGCATCACCTTCGTCCGAAAGGTAAACAAAGGAAATTTTACATCAGCCCTAACCTCCACAAGGGCCAAAAATCCACAGGGAAGATGGCTTCTTCAGAACTTCAAACGTTCGTTTTCCACCTTCTCCCCAAAACCTTTACCTTTAATCGACATACATCCTTTAAATACAGTGTCCATTCCCCACCCCATCTAGAGATCCACAGACTCCCTCCATCTCGTAATCTCAGCTTTTCCTCATATAATCCAATCGTCCAACAGCTTACTATTATCTTTCAACTACGGGTTATTTTTTCCCCCCTTGAACAGAACGATCAGCTGTCTCTAGAGAAGATTGAATCAACCCCGTCCTCCGAGTCCAACCCAACACCGCAACTCTGCACATATGTGACATATGTGGAAGTTTGTATCGCTTCCATTGCAAAGACTAGCCCGATTGCCTTCTTATTGCCTTCTTCTGAATTGGACGGTTGTATTTCTTTTCCTAGGCCAGGAATGTGATATATCATAGGAAACAATTACATCTTCTTATTTAACTAAAAACATCACATTTCACAGTGGAGAATGATAGTTTGGAATGACATTGCAAATGATATGGTTAGTTGTTCTGCAGGAAAATGACAGGCACGGAATACATGCTGAGCGAAGTGATGGAGCCCCACCTCTTTGTCTTCCGTAAGCAGAAGAGGGATAGTCCTGAGAAAGTCACCCCAATGCTAACTTATTATATCTTGGATGGTTCTATATACCAAGCACCACAACTTTGTAATGTTTTCGCTTCTCGAGTTGTAAGTCCTTTTTTCTTCTTTGCATCTTTGTCATTTTCCTCTTTGATTTGTCCACTTTACCTTAATGTAATACTGCACAACTTTGAAACATTTATCTTATTCTTTTGAAAACCACCATGGGAATTTCAATATAGTTTAGTTTGTCTGCAAAGGTGATGTTAGATAACTGCAGCATGTAGTTATCACATCGATGCATAGATTTTGAAGGGTGGGTGCCATCAGGGTCGATGTTCGATTTTGTTTTATTTTCTGCATTTTTTCCCTTTGTTTTGTATGACTTGTGCTCATGTTTACAATTTTGATTGGGAAAGGCTCAGTTATTCTTCTTTGAAGTGGTATATAAGGTCTGTTTGACAATTGAAGTATGGAGATTGAGCCTCTGCTTTACTCGATAGGGCTCTTTTAGGAAGTGGCTTTGGATATTCCTTTCCAACTTGAGATGTTTGATAAGAAAATCATTTTGTTTTCATAAAGAATCACGTTTCTTTTGCTTTTGTTCCTTGTTGGAGACTTGAAGAACTTGACCTGTTTTTAGGTCTGTAATGTTGAGCAGAGGCCTTGTTGGTCTGATTGGTGGTTTTGGGAGCTAACTAAACCTTCTATGTTATCTCTGATTCTTTTGTCACCAAATTTTGTGGGATTGTCTCCTGGAGTTTGGATTTGGGAGCTAACTAAACTTATATGTTATCTCTGATTCTTTTGTCACCAGAATTTGTGGGATCGTCTCTTGGAGTTGTCACTTCTCTCTCGTTTGAACGCAAGGGGAGGACTCCTCTTGGTGCCTGGATCCACATGGCGATTTCTTGGTCAATAGTTCATTCCTAAAGTCCACTTTTTCTGAATTGTCTGGGCGTGTATTTTAATCTTGAAAGCATTGTCTAGGCCCATTGCTTTCTGTTTTCATCTTGATCTTTTTGATTTTTTTCCTGACCAGCCTAATAGAAGAGGCTTTGTTCTTCGACATCGTTGGCTATTGTGCACCTCATAAGTCGCTGCGATTTACGTGTTATTTTGTTCCACTATAATCTCTTGCTTTGGAGTTATTTTTTCCTGGCTTCTTCAGCTTGATTTGTTTGCTTTTGACTTTTCATTTTCTCCCCCATTTTTTGGCGGTACAAGTTGGAGTAAAGAGGCCCTAGGTGTCGTAGGGCAAAGAGCCAAAGATTAGATGGGTTTTTGCTCTGTCTTCTAATACTACGGTGCCTGTAGTACTTGGACAGAATGCTAGGTTAGAGTCTAGTCTGAGAACCTCTGAAGCACTACTGTTGATGAGAATTAAGAGTGAATCCAGTCACATGTTGTGGCGAACTTTTAATACAGGCAGTGTTGTTCTGTTCTTTGTTTTTCTTCCCTCAGTCTGGTATTACACTTACCGGTGCCCTATCCTTATCTTCATGGTAAGCTGGTACCTTATTGTAAATATATGCTCGTATATAAATGTCCAACTACAACTTTCAAGTGCGGTATATCAGTCAGGCTTACTGCTCGGCATTATGGAGAGAATGGTTGCATTTGCCATAAGCATCTCTAGTATTTTCCTGACAGCCCTTGCTCTTTCTTCCCTTTGTACTACACTCAGACCAGTGGAGAAAAGCATTTCTTGTTACAAATTAGTAATGACCTAATTTTTCATTGAACTAGATGATGCTTCCGTCTTCTTGCATAGAAGTTGTAATTGGCTTTTTTTCTTTCTTTGTAGTTTGTACCTGAAGTTGAGAATACATGTCATTACAAATGATGGATGATGATAATACAGCATTAGTATACATATTTTCATCATTCTGGTGAACTTAGTCTCTATTGAATTTGTCATGTGGCAGGGTCGGGCTTTGTATCATATCTCAAAGGCTTTCACTACTGCAGCTTCAAAGCTAGAGAAGATTGGATATGGTATCTGAATCTTGAGAATTCATGTCCTGATTAGAATGGGAAGATTATGATTAGTTTACTGCTGACATGGTTAAAGCACACTTCATTGCAATATTGATAGCTTTAAGTAAATAGTCCCATGCGACCAAAGTCTAGAGCAAATTATTTGTGCATTTAGACAATTCTATGGAATGCTTCTGGTATTTAATCGATAATGAGCATTGCTAGTTTCATTATTGACCTTCTTTAGTTTTACATATGTTACAGTAGATGCTGACAATGAGGGTGCATCCTTCGAATCAAAAGCCGGAAAAGAGACGATTGACTTTAAGGAAGTTAAGCGAATAGATCTTATTCTTGCTTCATTACAGCGCAAGGTAACTTGTTTAACTAAGTTTTTCCCATGCTTCTATATTGCTGAGAGTTGCACAGATTAAATTGTTCTAGAAGTTATACGGTAGGGAGATTTTGATGCTTTGTGTTCAAACATAACCATAGTCAGTATGATGGAGTAGACATTTTGATGCTTTGTGATCAACCCTAACCGCAGTCAGTATGATGGAGTAGTTACTCTTGTTGAGAAGATAAATTACCCATAGGGCATGAAGTGTTAGAGCCAAGGCTTGTTAATATTGTGTAAAGGTTGACCGAAGATGTGGGAAAACTGGTCTATATGTTTTAACCTCGAGTTTCGTTCAGAAAATTAAGGACTTCATGGTGTTGTATCATTTTCTTCTCTGAAGAATATATCAGTAGTAAAGCTTGACCGAAGATATGGGAAAACTGGTCTAGAGGTTCTATCCTCAAGTTCCGTTATGAAAATTTAGGATTTCATGGAATTATATTATTTTCTTCTCTGAAGTATTTAATCATGATATAGCAGTATACATTATGATTTCGTGCATTGGTACAGCTACCACCCGCCCCTCCACCGCCACCTTTTCCAGAAGGCTATGCACCCCCTCCTACTGCAGAAGGAGAGAACAGCTCTGAAGCCCAGCAAGGAACAGAGTCCCAAGTCCCTCCAGTTGATCCAATTATTGACCAAGGACCACCTAAGAGAATGAAAGTTTGAGATTATGTAAGTACGAAAGGAGGCGGGATTCCATTGTGCCGTGCATAGCAGGGTCTCCGGTTCCTGTACGAAACTGACATTTCCCCCTACCGGGGTTATACGGATGAAAGACAGAAGTCCTTACTGAAATTAGCAATTTTAGTCTCTGGTCTTCGTTGTTTTATACTATTGTACGTAGTCTAGATTGTTTGTTAGTGTTATTTGTTACCATCAAGGTGTAGGTTGAAGTGAATATTGCACAAGGTCCCGAGTCCAATTCTTTTGCTTTGTTAATTCCATAGAAAGCATCCAATTTTCTTTTCTACACTGCTGATACGATGAAAAAGAAGTCACCGATGTCCAACTAGATAGGTCAAAGGCTGAAAGTAGGGTCTCGCCACTTCTCTAATCTATCGGATCTCTTCATTGCTTTTTGTACTCAGGAAAAGAGAGAAAAACAAAACAAAGAGCTCTGCCAATCCGTTGTTCATCGATTGACAAGCTCTTTGGTTATCCTATTGTTTATGTACGGTATCCTATTGTTTATGTTCAGTTTTACAATTATGATTGTACTATTCTTATAATTTTTTATCTGTAATTTTCTGCTGTGATTATCAATATCAATATATGTATATTTTTTGGAATTTTCTAGTATGCTTCGATATTTTTTTCTTCCTACAACAGCAACTTCGTATACCTTTTGTGATGAAGCGAATGTGGCTTAAGGATATCATGTGTTCGCATGGGCCTTGTAATGTCTCGATTTTCAAATACGTTAATTTAATAAGAAAGTAAACAAACTCAAATATTATTCATTTTATGAGTACATGAAGTACATTTTTTGCAATTACAAAATAAGAAATACTAATGTAAAGTCCATCAAAAGATGTTTTTAAGAAATAAAAGACTTTAAGTTGAGATTTCAGAGCTCTAATCCCATTTTAAGTAAATCAAGGTTGGACATGTTCTTCTTTCATGTTGATGTCGACATTGTTCTGGTGCTTTGGTTCTTCACCGACGTCTAGTACTTGGTGTAAAATATCAGGAAAATATGCACTATGCTTACGAGGCTCAATAAGTTATCATATTCTTAAATTTTCTTTTTTAATGTTATGACAATGCAATAAGATGATACGATATGTGCACTTTATACAAAAAAATAACAACTTAGTATGAGAGTAAAAAAAATAAAGTACAATGTTCAAGAGTAAATTCTTAAGTGTTTTCTATCAACTAGAAACAACGAGTATTGTTCATTTAATCAAATCTCAAAATTTATGAAAGTCCTAAATATTATGTAGGTCCTTAAATATTATTCACAAGTCATCAATTTTAAATTTTTATGTCAATATCTCAAACCCGGATTGTCGCAACGTTGCATGTAATTCAGTTCAGGGTTGCCAAATAGCGTTGCCCAACATACGTGATAACTAGCATGTTAAATATCATTTGGGTCATCGCAACGTTGCCCGACATGCGTGATAATTGTCACGTTAAATATCAAATTGAGTCGTTGTAACATAGCCTGCAATCAGTTGAGGGTCGCTAAAATGTTGCTCGACATATGTGATAATTGCCACGTTAATGTCTCAAACTTTGGTCGCCGCAACATTGTCTGTAATCAGTCCATGCTCGCTAACAGTGTTGTTCGACATGCATGATAATTGTCACGTTAATATATTAAGCATATCAAAGTCTGACATTCACAAATGTTCGGGACCTCAATAGCATAAATTGATATTCGTGATGATTACTACATCATAATTCATCAAGCATGCAAGAGTTCGTCGTTGACAACAACCAGAAAGACACAACATTGATTGACATCCATCATCCAATCGTTTGGCATGCCGGAGCTCGTCATTTTACAACGATCGGGACGCCGACAGCATTTTCAGATATTCATTTTTGAATCAACAAGCATGTCAGAGTGTTGAAAATCGTTTTCAACGACCGGGACGCTGACAACAAAGTCAATGCACACATTGCATGTTAGAGATTTTGGTAAATAACGATAAAAGTCTAAATCCTAGGACTATGTTATCATGCATCAATGTTCAAATATGTTCTCCTAGGGTTCAAGATTGAAAATATAATTATTATGCTTCATGTACGATCATGTAAATGATAACAACGAATTTCATAAATTGAAAGCATACTAAGCATGCTTTCAATTTAAGTTGGAGTCGAAGTGTAAATATCATATGCTTAGAATGCAATTTGTAGTAACATAGGAGTTTAAAGTGTAATTATCAAATTAAGATCGTAAATGTGTAATTATCAAAGTGCAGAGGCAATTATGTAATTAAAATAGTTTAAGGTTAAAATGCAGTTAACATACTTAGGTAAATGATTATCTAATGTGATATGCGGTGAGCTATGCAATTAGTGTAAACTCGGGCCAGAATGTAATTATCAAAATGTGGGGTTTAAATGTGTGTTTAATAATAATCTAGGGATAAAACTATAAACTAAATATTATATGGGTCGATGTGAAACTAATATTAACTTTGGATACAGATATAATTATCGTAACAGTCAATTATGTAATTTACTTAATACGGGCAAAATCGTAATTTATGCGAGGTGAAAGTGCATAGATATCATAAAATATGGGTCAATGCGTAGTAATCTAACTTAAGGTTAAAAGTATGTAAATTTAAATTATTATGGTAATAAAGTATTTTCATAAGTACGGAGACCAAATTGGAATTTTATAATTATGGGATAAATCTTGAAATTTAAGAACATTGATCAATTCTGTAATGTATTCAAAATAGGGGTTTAAATTTAAATTTATATATATATATATATCCAAAAAAAGTGCCACACAAATTTAAAAACTATGTTAGCCAAAGAACCTCACCACCATGCATATAAATCGGAATTTTTACCTTTTTTTTAATTCACGAAATATCTGAGACGTGTATTGTTTAGATTCAAAATTAACATAATGTAACATCTGATTTATTGTTCTCTTATTTTTTTGTGTAATGCTTTGCTATTATCATGTTTTTCTATAACTCAAAATCTCTAGACCAATTTATGTGTATTTTGACCAACTTCTAAACAATTAATTTTACCATCTAAAACGATGATCATATTTAAAATAAGAGCAAAATTGTATATAAACTGATATAATAAAAATTGATTATCCTGTCATGTTCTTCAAAACCCATAAAATCCCAAAGGCAGTACCATAATTATGACCATCATCATTTAATCACGAAGAATCAGGACCCAAAACCCACTTTTTATACATAATAAATCATTGTACGATCATAGCTAATATGATTATATATATTTCCTTAATTATAACCATCATGATGACATCCACTATCAAGAATACCCCAGGAAAAGCCTCACATTTCCACCACTCCTGCTTTCGCTGCCTCCAATATCACTTTGAGCTCATGACCTCTGCCCATTTGGACGGATTTAGACATGTTGTTGTGAATTACGCATAATAGTTTGTGTTGCGCGTTAAAATGATGTCATTTTGACACATAAAATATTGACCAAAAATTATTTGGTCAGCATGCACATGTTCGAGCAGTATTTTACGTGCCAAAATAATATTATTTTGACGCCCAACACCAACTACTGTGCGCAATACACAACGGTTTTCCCTAGTCCCATTTGAACTATGGTTCTAATGATATTGGTTGTTAGAATAATTTAAATTATTTCAACTCAAGTATTCCTCCCAATGGTCAGCTTGATCATTTTAACCTTGTGGGTTTATGAATTGTAATTATTAAATAATATAAAATTATGTTATTATCTTTGTATCCATTGAATATTTTAGGATTAGTTGCGACATTCAATGATAGAATAATCTTTTTCAGTATATTCTGTTCAAAGTTAAAGAAAGACAAGAATTTATTGTGGTCAAAATTCTCCTCGAGTAAATTAATCTAAACAGACTAGATCAAATTAAGTTCTTCAAAGGACTCCATAATCTAATAATTTAATAATATAATTTGGCCAAATCAAAGTTATTGATCTCGTACCGTATCTCCCGTTACCGGGCACAACGTATTGCACAGGTCTCATAGCGATACCGGCCTATTTTTGTACCCTTTCGGCCATCAGACCGGATTCCGAATTAAACCGGCTGTTCTGGACTGTACAAGTATTGGGTTGGACAAATTTAAAAAAAAAAATTATATTTGATGATTTTCTGAGTAATTATATATACATTGAGACTATTTTTGTACCAATAACAAAAATAATATGCTTAATTGTACGAGATTAATATTTTGAGCCAAATAAAACATCATAGGTGTGAGTGGAAGTAGCAAAGACAGGGTGGAGAAAACACCCTCTTACATGCCTTCTTTTTCTTCCGAGATTTGCTGGTAATTATAACACCTATGATTAAGATCAAGGGCTAGAAAGTCATATCATTTCATCAATCAGTCTTTGTGCTAAAAGCTGAGTGGCCTTTGGATCAGATCTTAAGTTATCACGGTGTAATTTTAAATAAAGGGTTATGCTAATTATCGTTCATTAGGTAGTAGGTAATATGTGTATGATGTCAAAGAAATACACATTTTATGGATGTCAATGCATATTTACGAATATTAATACACAATTTATAGATATTAATGCACTTTTTATACATCATCCATCACCTAATAGACAGTGGTTAAAGAAATATGATGTCAAAGAAATACATATTTTATGGATGTCAATGCATATTCACGAATATTAATATACAATTTATAGATATTAATGTACTTTTTATACATCATCCACCACCTAATAGACGGTGGTTATCATTCTCCTTAATTAAATGGTAAAAGTTAGGTTAACAAAATCCAATGCAAGAGACATTCTCTTTAATCTCTGTGAGCACTACTACTACTAGTCAGTGGTCCTGTCCCCTTGATCCAATCCAAAGCGTGCCTCTTGAAAATTACCCCAAGCCCTTATTGCTATGCACATGTTTATTCTCCTCCTTGTTTGGCAAACAAGTCTATAAACAAAAATTATTCGTGTATATTCGGATATAGATATATTTGGAATCGTCGAATATACATGAGGTTTACATAATTATCTGTGATCCTTTATAGTCATGTGAACCCGCGTACATTCGACGATTCCAGACACATTTGTGTCTGAATGTGCACGACTATATGATTTGTGTTCCTAGATTTTTTTCTTTAGCAAATGGTGTTTGATTCAAACTCACTTAGTGAATTGTTTGGAGTCCTAAGCTCGGTGAATCTCCATCTAGGTTGTTTGTATTGAACTCTTCTTTTTTGAACAGTAAAAGGGCCAATCAACTAATTCTGTTAGATTAAAAGTAGTCGGAGGATACTCTGATAGTTAAGTTAGTTCCAAGAAAAGGAAACTTTTAACTGAAAAATACTTGAGAGTGGAGAAATAACATGTACCTTGTGCAAAATGCATCAATTAACTTATATAAAGGATTGTGTTGGACGCATGCACCATGATGTCCGAGACAGTCGAGTTGTGCACCATGATGTCTGGACCAACCGTCTTGTGCACCATATTGAGAATAACCTTTTCACGTGCTATGATGTCAAAAATAACTCTCTATCTCTAATGTCATGCACAACGCACTGAGTTAGGGTTGTACTCCAGGCAACTGTGCCGAGCTACTTGTCGGCTACGTGGAATTACGGAACCTGATGTACCATAGTCATGCCGACCTCTCTTCGCTCGATTCAACCCACAGATTGGTTGTGCACTCGAAAACGGGTTGATCGCATGAATACGAATCTCGTGGAGCCTTTGTTTTGACCCAGCACTGAAGTGAACTAAATCGATGACCCATAATGATAAGGAGAAGGATTGAGTCTTGGGTCATTCTTTGGCCCAATTGTTGCCGAATCCAAACCGGACCTAGGCCCAACGTCTCATAGGTCCGGCTAACTACAAATTGAATGTATATTTGAAGTGTACCAAACTATTTGTTGATTATTAATGATGGTAATGATATGAGCTTATGAATTTGGACATCTGGATGTTATGAAGTTTGGCTCTTTCTTGTAACATTTATTGTACAATATGAAGTACAACATGTGCTTAGGGGATGTCTCCTTGCTGAAAGAGTACGATGTGCAATGCCTCCATGATGCGTTAGCACTCCCAAATAACGTGGTGTGCTTGGCTAATGATTTCTCATCCCTTATGCCATTTGCGTCTCTCATAAGAAATGAGTTTAGTCTATAGAATTTACTCACTGTGAAACTTTTTCCGTCCAATATGTTGCAGCTCACTCCCATCAAATATTTCATTTTCTTTTCATCAATATTCATCTCGACACGAGGTTTTAAGAATGCAAAAAAATAATAAATTTTTTAAAAAAAAATGGATAAAAGATAAAAAATAATAGTCAGTTTTTTATTACTTTCGTATTTAGTAAACTTTTTTTTTTTTTACCTCTTGAGGATAATTTTTTTCTTTCTAGATTCTTCTCATCAAGACGAACCAATAATTAATAAAAATTAAATACAAAATTAATAAACATAACAAATTTAAATAAAGACAAAAAAATAACACAATAATTAACCAAGTCCATCTAATTAGAAGAGTTTTTTTTGTAAAGTTTAATATCTACATTGGGCTTTGGAGAAGAGGCTGATATTGGGCCTAAAGTTCAATATCTACATTGGGCTTTGGTGAGCCCAAACATATGGCCCATTCCGATCAAGCTCCAATACCAAGATCTTCTCTCTATCGTTCCAATTTTACCCTTCCTAAAAAATAACTTAAATTTTTTCTTGGCAGTACTAATTTTTATGAATATCGAACCTATATATTGTGATATTTAATATTAATATTACTATCTTTTTAGCTATTTTTTTAATTGTTATCATATTAGCATTAATTTTTTTGAATTAATCATTTTGTCTTGACGAAAGGAATTTAAAAATATATGGTTAAAAATCTCAAAAAGTTTAGTAAAGACGACTTTGTTTTTAAAAGGGCAGTCTTTTTTGTCTTTAGAATTGTACTATTTTCTCAAAATGTAGTGGCCACTGGAGGTTTGTTTCATCGTTGACTTTAGAGCTCCGAAGATTAATCAGCATTAGATTGAGGGTAATCTCAAAACTGACCAGTTACATCGTCTTTGAAAAAAAAAATCTCAAAATTTTGAATTTCAGTTCATATCTTCGTACTTTTTGTAGTCCTATGATTAGACGAATAAGAGAACGTAAATGTTTCGACAAAAACTATACACAAAGATGAAATATCGACAATCTTTAATAAAAAATAATTTAGTCCAAGCTCAGTTTAATTTATTTGACCTATGATTCTTATTTTTTTTTGTCTTTATTCACAATTTTCCATATTTGTTAGTTTTTTATTAATTTTTTTGAATTATTTATTCATCTTAATAAAAAAATCTAAAAAGTATAAAATTATGTTAAAAAGTCTAAAAAAAAGTTCATTAAAATATACCAAAATAAGATCAGTTTTTTAACTTTTTTTTAAAATTTTTTTGAAACCCCTTGTGGATGCGAATTAATGATTCACAACTAATTAACACAAAAAAATTTAAATAAGAACGAAAAAATAATTTAATAATAATATCATTCAAAATAAAAATCAAAATAGAGTTAAGATATTTTCTTTTGCAGATCGTATTACAAGTTTTTAGAACCGTCATCGGATCCCTCACACATGACATGGTCAACTCTACATAAGTGAACCAAATTGCATGTTCCCACCATTGTTTTACCAGAATTCGATGTCTGGTCCTTTTCTAGCCACAAACTTCTATTTTCATCCTTACATTCTATACCAAAATTCCAAATAGATCACATCAAACTAGCAAAGAATAAGAGAGAGAGAGAGAGACAGAGAGAGAGAGAGAGAGAGAGAGAGAGGGAAGGGGGGGGGATAGAGATTGATTTTGTCGTGTCATGCATACTATTTTGATGCACGACACACTCTATTGTGTATTGTGCTTGGCAGGGACCCGTCTCCCTTTCCGTCTATGCAAAGTGTTAAAATTGCTTGACCTGTGAAAAAGAAGTGGGAGGTCTTCTCATATGTGCTAGAAAATTATTTAGGTGGTCCAGGAATCTTTCAAGGAAAATGTCTAAAATGGCATTTATCAACTAGCTATCAAAGTCTTTTCAACACACAAGGGGGAGAGATAAGGCTTTAATGGCAGAGGTTAATTGCCTCGTACTTCAAAGATATAGAAAGATATAATACAAAACAGATACAAATACGAAACAAGACATTAATATTCGATATTTGTTTAAAATTTTTTGGCACTAACACTTTTAATATATAAGTTTTTTTTCATTATATGGGGAAATAAAATGTGGAGTTGTGATCGTTCGTCGCTAGTCGTGCCTTTCCGACATCCAATAGTTTTGCCCCGTGATTGTTGTGTTGTGCACCACGATGTCTGGAGCAACCACCTTATGCACCACTTATGAAATAGCTGTCTCGTGTGTGATGGTGTCAAAAATTACCGTCTCTACCTCTGAGGTTATGCATGATACATCGAATGCCGGATTGTATCCCACGCTGTTGTGTCGAGCCACTTGTCGGCTACCTGAAGTTACGAAAATTGATGTGCCATGGTTATGCCGACTACTCTCGTTTGACCCGTCCCACATAGTGATCGTGCGCCTTAAAACGAGTTGATTGCACAAAATGTAGATTTCGTGGAGCCTTCAGTTTGACCTAGTGCACGGTAGTGAATGGTAGGATTGGGCTATTGCATAAAGACTTTGTTTTGATTTAATTGACTCTCAGGTAGGTAGTGAACGGTAAGATTGGTCTCTTATAAATTAATTAAGATATGCGTAAGTTGACCCGAACAATATGAATTATCATAAACAAAAATTCTATTGTAGCGGACTTAAAAAAAAATTTAAATATCTAACACATAATAAGTGGTGTCCGACTCATATACGTGTTTGCAATCTCCACTATAAATTCACATCTCTTGGAAGAGAAAATGAACCAACTCAGCACAGCAATGAAGTCCTTATTCATGCATCTTTGTGGTTGTTTAGCTTTTGTATTGCTGGTTCATGGACAAGACCAATCAGGTCTCTCTCTCTCTCTCTCTCTCTCCCTCTCTCTCTCCATTAAAATGCTTTCTTCTTGTTCCTTTAGTACCTATTGTGGGCTTGGAGTTTTGCACGTGTATTATACGTCAAAATAATATTACTTTGGTGTCTAAATGACTCTCCGATTAGTTGCACAGCCGACTCCCTCATTCCACCTATTTTAGCCAGACACGAATAATTTTGTTCTTGGAATTAGAACAATAGTTTCATCTCTTATCCAATTTTAGGGTAAATTGTTTTCGAGAATTTAAATATTCTATTCATCATTTTTAATATAAAGAGTGATACGGTCTAAAAAAAAATTTTGAATTCAAAATTAAGAGTTAGGATTTATTTTGAATCTAGTCCATTTATTTTGGGTTCTCTTGCCTTCTAAGAGTTTTAATTTTTTAAGGAGAAATACAATGGTGCCACTTGAATTTGGATATTTATTCTAATGGATAAATAATTTTGGACAAATAGTGTACATATTTTTCATCCTTTACTCAATAATATATACTTCTCCCAAAAAAAATTACACAACCAATTTTAAAAATTAATCGACCATATAAGTTTATAGGTACATTGGTACTTTATTTGTGAAGGCAAGTCTTGTCTCAAATACAATGTTTTGTTTTTGCGATTGGGCTGGATCGATTGATAAGTACATCTAGTTGTACATTTTTTCTTGTTTTCACCAAGCAAATTTTGATAGTTGCTTATTGTCTGACTATTATTTAAATGGATTAAGTTCAAACGTTTTTCAGGCTTCATAAGCATTGATTGTGGGATTCGTGAGGGATCAGAATACAATGATGAGAATACAAGCATATCTTATACTTCTGATACGCGATACGTAGACACAGGAACAAATCACGATATCTCGTCAAATTATATGTCTGACATCAGTTCAGTACAACTCTCAAATTTGAGAAGCTTTCCTAAAGGAATCAAGAATTGTTACACCATTAAAATAGCACAAGCGAGAGGTAACAAGTTCTTGATCAGAGCAACTTTTATGTATGGCAACTATGACTCCAAGAATCAACTACCAAAGTTTTCACTCTACCTCGACGGGGATCAATGGGATATTCTAATGTTTGACGATGCATTGGATATTGTAGAAAAGGAAATCATACATAATCCTGCAACAGATTATATCCATGTCTGTCTTGTGGATACTAGGTCTGGAACACCATTTATATCAGTGCTAGAACTAAGGCAGTTGAATAATACAATATACCAAACGCAGTTTGGATCATTGAAACTTAATGCTCGACTTGATCTCGGGTCAACTGCAAATGAGATAGTCAGGTAAGACACTCATCAATTCTTGAAATACTGAATATAGTAGAATTAAGATGCACCGAATTTGCATTTTAAAGTGACCACCTTCATCTTTTATATGTTGCATGGGCTACACTTGAAATAAACCTGAAACACATAGCAATCATGGATAAACTTAAGAAGATACTATTCCTTATTTCTAGGGAGCACTAGATGATTCCGAATTAAAGACAATTATCACATATAGGCTTAAAACTTAGTTTACTGTGTCCCACTATCACATATAGGCCTCATGGACTGGTAATTCTTTGTTTATTCACTTATTTGAAGCCAATGTCAGCCACCCATTAGGGCTAAATTCTTTGTCAAAAGCAAAAATTTCTGGCCCTTTGCAGGCTAGGTAGCCATGCCTTAGGTGAAAGGGAGAAAACCAATATGCCTCTAGTAATAAGACCTTTACTCCTAATGGAGTGATATTCATGGACATTTTCATTATTAGACTTCTAGAGTCAAATAAATTCTTGCATTTAAGGTGATCAAAATATATCAAAAGTAATTTAGCTAAAAGTAATTTAACATTATTCAATAATTTAATAATCAAATAATAACCACGGATCAAATAAAAAGACTCTATTAACATGTAAGTACTATTTTATTTGGAAAATACATCTTTCCCTATTGTTGGTCTATTTTTTCACTTTTCTCGGTCTCAAAAAGAATGTTACACTTGAAAAGTCAATGTTCAAAAGTTCTTAGAAGAAAAGTGCAAAAATGAACAAACGATAATGGACCATGAAGTCTAATGAAGATTAGGTTAGAATCTACAAAGACAAAGTCTAGGAACAATATGTTTCGGACATATCCAGACGCAGATGTGTCCAAAAAAGTTAGATGCACGTGGAGTTCACAAATTATTGAGGACTCCACGAATCTAATGATTCTCAATACATCTGTGTCTTGATATGTCCAAAATATTTGTGTTTTTAGCATTACTCATCTACAAAATAGACATGCAATGGAGAACGAATAGAGTATATTGAAGCATCTTATAGAGACATATAGTTTAGCTGTGTTAATTTGGACTGTGGTATTTATTAAAATTTATTTTCCTTCTTATGTGAAATTTTTTTCCAATTTTTTGTTTTTCATCAACTTTTTGTGATTTATTGGTTCGTCTCAACAAGAGCTTTTAGAAAAGTTATAAATCATGGGCCAAATTTGAAAAAAGTTCAGAAAAGGTAAAAATAAATAAAAACAGAGTTTTTTTTAACTTATTTGTCGTCTTTAGTGAAATTTTTTTAACTTTTGGACATAATTTTATACTTTTTAGATTCTTTTCATCAAGACGGACCAATAAACTATAAAACATTGAGGTCAAAATAACAAATGCAAAAAAAAATGAATAGAGACAAAAAATAAATTATTTAGGCTAAATCCACCGATGTCCTGGACATTGGATAGATAGAGATGGAAATTAAATAAAGAGTCTAATTACAATTTACCACGTTATTTTTTTATCTTTTTTTGGCTATAACTTATCCCTTCAACTATAGAAAGATGATATAATACTCTGTCGTTAATTTTCTTGTCTAATATTTAAAGGTAAAGATCATGTGCTGAGCATATATGCCCTTAAAAATACTTAATGTGACTGGAACACCCTTCATACACGCATACGCAGTGCTGGCCCAGGGGTAAGCCCCACAAGACCCAGGGCTCAAGCAACTCCCCGGCGCGGGGCAACCCATAAAAAAAAAATTGTGAATATAAAAAAATATTTTAATTATTTTGTAAAAAAATTATTTTAGAGTTACCTATCCTTTTCACATCATAGATCAAGCTCTTACATTACTTAGGCTCCGTTCAGTTGTCCAAAAAATTGTACGAGCAAGTTATTCTTAGAAAAATTAAAGTGAAGTGAAGTAAAATCAAAAGAAATCTATTTTCTTGTGTGTGTTTATTTGCCAAATGAATCTTGTAATAAAATAAAAATTCAATTGTTCATTTGTTAGGAAAAAGAAAACGGGAATATTTTTTTTTGAATTCAATGGTTAGTTGTGAACAAAATTAATTTTGAGAGTATATATTTTCAAAATTTTTCCTTTCAATCATCATGAAACTACCTCATAAAAATTAAAATGTCATCATGCAAGTTTAAATAATAAAAAAACATATGTATTTGTAGTCTACTAAATTAAACAAATGACAATATACACATATACTTTCATTCCAGTAATAAAATTAACGAGAGAAATAGTATGTGTTTAATATATTAGATATGATATATATATTATGTAACATAGTAGATATACTTAGGGCCAGTTTGATAAAACTGAAAACTAAAAGCTGAAAATTGAAAATTAAGTACTGAAAGCTGAAAGCTGAATTTTTTAAGTTAGAAAGCTGTT
>JABCMJ010011759.1:0-28753 GCA_014822125.1 Arbutus unedo | reverse complement strand
TATCATGAAAAGTATGAAAAGATAGATACTACCAATCAGCAATATGAACTGATCTCAAGCCCAAATCTGCATATCAGCTAGCAACAGCACAACTCAGCTTGCGACCAGCAGCAGCAACAACAGATTACTAACACAACAGATTCCCGAGCAACAGATTTGAATATTAGATGCAGTAGGATAGCAGCAAACTCAGCCAACAGATCAGATCATACAGATCAGCAACAGATACAGAAACAGATCAGCAACAGATCAGACTAGCAGTAGGATAGCAGCAAACTAGGCAAGCAAACTTCAGATACAGATCAGCAACAGAATTGAACAAAGCAAGGCAACACATCAACTTAACAGCCAATACCTCAGAGCTACACCAAAAGAACATCAAACATTCGGATAAAACCAAGAAAACCAAGACCAAGAACAAGAACCAAGACCCCAGGAATATGTCACCAAACACCAAGAAATCTACCTCCCACTCACTTTTCCTTACCTGAGGCCCAGGGATAAACCATACTCCCTCTCCTATCCTCGCAAAGCAACTCCCACTAAATATTACCTCAAATCTACGAAACAATTCAGAGGCACAAACGCACAACGCACAAACGCACAACTCCTATAGTTCAGTATATTTCCTTTTGATTATGCTTGATTGGATGATGCTTGAATCCATCTTCCTCCAACTCGAGTTAATTGCAAGAGAAGCAATCAGTTAGTGTTGGCATGCCAAATTCTAGCCTGAGGGCTCTCCAATGCTAAAGTTGGTCTTCACTTAAGAAGGGATGCCTACATAAAGTATTAGATAGCAAGTGACAGCCTCATATTCTTAGAGTTTTTTTTTTTTTGATAGCCAAGGTATTCGGCCGGTTTTGGAATTACCTCAACCTATTGCTGACTAATTTTTGGGAGACTAATCCCACCGCCCCACTTGCGATGACCCCATTTAAAGCCAGAGTTTTTGTCCTGTATGGATTGACCCCATAAGGGTTGATAGCACCTAAGAGATAGTAAGAATGTACTTGGACTCCAAATAAACCCATGTTGGGCTCATGCCCCATGACGTTACTCATAATTATTTTTCAAATGCCGTCATGCATGATGATTGCTGATTGTCCATGTAAGCTGTTGCCATGCCGCTGAGCCATGCCACACAAGTATTCGCTTGGCTCTGACTATGGAGAAGTATCACACTGAGCTGGACCAGATCTGGCCCGGTTGTCTAGCTCGCACACTCACAATCCCGTGGAATGGGCTCACAGCATTCTAGACCTTCATTGCTCATTCCAGCAGTTCGGCTTGTGTGGTCCATTCAGCTCAATGCTGCTTGGCCCGATGAGGAATGCCCATTTGGTCTGGCCCAATCCTGGCCCAGTTCGGCCCACTACATGCTCTGTTATTGTTGGGCCATTGAGTTCTTGTTCTCTTATGAGATGGCTGAAACTGTTACCCATTTGATTGGGCCTTGAAATGTTTAGACTTTCGGCATTTGTGTTTGTTCTTCTCTGAAACAAACATCAATTATCCAAGTTCGGGCTGATTTTTGGATTGGGCCCTATTACCTCGGGCCTCGCTTATCATGGCCCTGGTTCCAATTGTTAGTAGTGTTGTACGAGAAAGTTATTCTCAAGAAAAATGAAGTAAAAGAAAAAGAAACATATTTTCTTGTGTGTATTCATTTGAGAAAGGAATCTTGTAGAAAAATAAAAATTCATTTGTTCATTTATCAGGAAAAAGAAAATAAGATAAACTTTTTGCTGCGCTAGTTTCAAAAGCTAAAAAAAATTGCATTCATTATTTCCCTAATAATACTACAAATCAATTATTAAAAATTAAAAGTAACTATTCATTCCCGATTCTCAACACCCGTATTATGTGGTTAGTTCCAATTTTTTTGCTCTTTCAAGATTTTTCCCCAATGCAACTGAACAGAGCTGTAATGCCGATGATGAGGAAGCTTCTATCAAAAGCAATGGATACTTGTCTCTGAAATTCCATCAGCACACTTCTCTCTTGTGACCTAGCTTGCCACAATCATAGCAGAAAAGAATGTAAATATTTGTATTCTGCATCAAAGACCTTACCACAGTAGTTGCTGGAGATACATCTCCACGCAGACTCTGGCGTATCTTCCTCAGGTAGATGTGGCTGCCATGATGTCCACCTTCAATGGATCTGAAAATAGTTTATGCTTGAGAATGAAATGGCTTTATCAAAGAGCTCTACGGACAGTTGTGGGAATTTCAGCCACGCCACCTTGGTGATCTCCTTGGCATTTGATGGCTTATATTGATCCATGATGATCCATAGACCTCTAGTAACCACCTTGACTCCCTTGCTTTATTTCGACGGCATCAAAATCACCGTGTAATCCCCAAATTTTAAAAGATATTAGATTCCTGTTGTCCTCGTGTTTCTCAGAAATGTGGGCTTCCCCAGATGTTTGTTCTTGAACAGACGTTAGTGGGTTGATAGCCCTCCTCAATGTATTCATCGAACTTGGATTTTCCGTCACCAACTTTTGGAGATGTTCGCCATTTTCTTTGTTTCCTATAGCTAAGTCTTTGTATAGGGCTTCTATTGATTGTTTAAAGAAAGTGTTAAACTTACAATGGGAAAGTAAGAAACCAAATCCTTAATGAGTGGTACTTTGTACCAAATCCTTAATATGAGAGGCTACAATCGTTACTTTAGCACTATGTCTTGCCACTTTTAGTAACACTTTCATGGCTGTAAAGTGCAGTGAGTGTTATTTTTGGTTATATTGCTTATTGTTGGTAAGTTTTCTCTTATAATATTGACAATAAATTGTTATTAGCATTGTTTACAACGCTGTAGTTAACACTGTGATCTTACCCAAGTCCTGTTTCTGATATGATTTCTCGTAGGAGAACATGTCATCTCAGGAAATAGAGGTGGCGATTCACACTGACTCAACACATGCAGATCGGCTCCGATCGGTGTACTCTAGCAAAGAAACCGAAGAACAAGGTTATGTTGCATTCAAACGTATTGATTTCTTGGGGAGTCGTAGATGTTTTGAAATGTTGAAGCGTGTGAATGGGGACAACAATAGTAATGTCTATGAGTTGTTGATTAGATCATGAAACCATAATACAGTAGCGTTCAATGCCTGGGAAATTGTGGTGATGCATGCGTCATGGTGATCTATATATTAGTACGGCAATTGTGCCAAGCAATTAGATAATATTTCGATGCTTGCTAGATCATTTGGAGTTCGACATTCCAGTCGTCGTTATCTCATGACTGCTGAGTTCCACTTTGGTCGTATTTCATTGCATCTTGTTATTCGTATTTGAATAATCAAATACGAGAGAACTTGATGAGATTTTATTACTGTTTTCCCCATCCTTGTGTATCTAGCGGGTGTACATTTTTTTTTAACTTGTGTTTTTCATTATTTTTGCGTACTTTTGTTTTTCATATAAACGCACAAATTTGATAGTGCTATCTACTGTTTGCTGTGTATGTCGTAGAGCCTGGTCAATTGACCGGCCACTTCTATAGCTCATTTCTTGTCAACGCTTGTAGTTTTTAAAAAATGATGTCATTCCCAACTCGCGAAGTGAAGCTCAATCTCTATTCATTAGTTCAGCGCTAAGACGTAGAACTGGATCGTATATGGATCAAGAGATTTTCAATCTGGAATTCTCTTTTTTTGACTTATTGTCTCAACTTGTTCCTTAATAACAATAAGCAGTAATGTTCTTCCTATTAGAAAGTTTAAGCAGACAGGAAATTCCTCCAAGACAAGCCTTACTCGAGTAGGGGGTAGGAAAGATTTATGAATTTAAACCATATTTGACTTTTTGAGCTTGAGACCCTTTGAGCTAGCTTCCTAAGTCTTTGGTGGGAGAGTTGATCGTAAAACATGCATAATGTTGTTTTTTGGCCAACACAGAATAAATAAAGGTAAAAGCTATATCTAGAGTATTACCAAATAATCAAATAACATGTAAACTTATCAATTTACTGTAATGAAATGAATAAGTTAACTGCGTTTATTATTAGTATTGCAAACGCTAAATCACCATTTAATCCATTCGTTTTTTAATTAAATACATAATAATTAAAATATGGAGAATTTAATTTTTAGTCATATTTCTTAAGTACGTTTTTGTCGTATCATTTTTTAGGAGTTATGTTTTAGTCCCAAAATTTTAAAAATATCAAAAATTCCCTCAAATCTCAGTGTTCCACACATACAATTCCCTTCCAAAAAATACGATAACCGTTTGCATTCTTTGGGCGTGGGAGAAATTTTACGGATTTTCCTCACTAAAATTTTGATTACCTTGTTGAAATCCTAATCTGATGATTTACTATTAACCGATCGTAGGATTCATTCAATTTACCATTCAGCCGATTGAGAAACGAAATAAATCAGCTACGCATGGTAACATGACAGGTTGGGTGACAGATACTGGACAATCGGCGACAGATGGCGGCGGTGACGACAGGCGATTTGAATACATGTTAGCCTAAGGTTATAAAATTTTGAAGTTTATGTATTCAGGAACATGGTAAATTTGAATATGAAAATCTAAAGGTTAAGATTTTGGAAGCCATATGAAGGTTTTGAACATGATAAATCTTCATCATAACAAATTCGTGTTGAACGTAGGTTTACTATTATATCTATCACCTGTGTGATTAGCAACTGCTCCAATTCTAAAGTTTGAAAATGCTCCTTTGATCAGTTAGTATTGATGGTGCTAGAACAATGGATAGTGACCTCCTGATTAATTCCTAACCTCCTGGACTCCTGCACACAAATTCGGTGATTGGAGAGTGTTGGTCCGGGCGTGGACCTCCCGACTATCAAGTTAGAATTGTATTGGCCGGGGAGAAGTAGAAAATGTATGGAAAAGTGAGATTTAGTTCTATAGTTGCCTACCTCTGTCTCGTAGTTGAGAAACGATAAATACCTCTGCAAGAGGGATCCCTGACTAACTGATGCCGCTAACGGTGTCTCAACCTTACCTTGAATAATCCCCATCCGATTCTGTGTGCACCATTCCTGGGCTATCAAAGGGATCTTTGGGCACTATTTTTGGGATCTTATGAGCAGTTAGGGGCCTTGGGGTTGCTCGATCTCCTTCTTTTGTTAGTGCATGGTCCGGGAACGCCCTTAGTTAGGCCTGTCCTGCTCAGAATATATGAGATCGATCGGCTAGTAGTGTTCTGGGGGTCTCTTAGTTGGCTCGGGATTCAGCCAACACCCTACTTGGTGTGTAGTCAAATCTGGGTTCATTAGTTGTCCCCCATTTCCTAGTTGATGCGCAGGCTGCATGGAATAATTTCCTTCTGAGGGTTGCTTCTTTAGGAAAGATATGGATATCTGCATTAAGTGCCTGCCATCTATGGCTCTCCATGCTCTCCCTTCAATTTGTCCACGTGTCGAGATCTTGGCGTGGCCCTGCAAATCTCAATTAGGTTTGGCGGTTGCTCTTGTTGCGTGTTCAAGTCACATCGACATGGCCTTCTTGTCCATTGGTCTCGCTAAGATCCGACAGCAGTGGCCTTACATCGTTTCGCGAGCCCCTCATTTAAAGGGCATTTTTTCTCTATGTTGTCATGCACACTTCATCTTCTTGCCTTATTACCTACTAACCCTACTGCTCTCCAGTCACTCCATCTTGGATTTCTCTGCCCCTTGTCCTTCGAAGGCTCTTTCTCCTAAACCTTTTTTGTCTCTTGTCTTTTCTCCTTTTTCCAGTAGTCCTTGGAGACTTTCCCAAGGTCCCTCCTTGTCGATTGTTGAGTCGGCTTTTGCCCATATTCTAGAGTTGGTCATTGCTTGCTCGCTTCGGTCCTGTCTGCTCGGTATAAATGTGTTGATATGACTTTGTTGTTTCCTATTGATCTTGACACTAACTCTAGCCTTTTACCCAGAGCCTTTCACCCAGTGAATCTAAAGAACGAAAGGGTCTCGACATCCTCCCCTTGGCAATGATGGACCGCATCGATATTCCATGGTCCTAGCACTCTGTTGCTAAGGGCGTCCTGTCTGTGCTTCTGGACTAAAACCTGGACAGGATCCGTGCTGCATACTAGCTCCCTAATTCACTTTTCCCACATCTTCTTCGACTCGAGGAGTGAGTATGCTCTGACTCTGGTGATGAAATCCGCTTGTACATGAGTAATCTATAGTGTATGCTTCGTTTCCCGATCCATCCGCTTGTCCGAGAAGTCCTCCACTACTTGAACCTAGCGTCGAGCCTACTAATGCCCCAATGTTTGATGATTACTGATCTGCATGATCGTTCTTTGGCACATGTCGAGTGATGGGGAGAGAGCCCTCACAATGGCCCAGTTCTTCCACTGCTATTTCCCGAAGGAGATCCAGCCTAAGTTCGAATGGTGGTTCTTTCAGTCTTGGGGAGGTTGTAACTTGATCGTTCGGATTCCTTCATCCAACAAGGGATGGAAGGACAAATTGTTCTTCCTTGGTGGTGATGGTTGAAAGTTCAACCCCGTGAGATGCTATTTGAGAGTTTGACGAGGGTGTTTCGGAGATGGGGGGACCTTACTCTGCTGGTGGTTTTTGCTGCCCCTCCTACTACCGAGGATGCTGCGGCCTTTATAGAGAAGTTGATAAAAGGGGATCAAAAGAGGATTTCTAAAAAAGGTGACATCACATCCACCGTGATGTTTCGGAGTTCAATGACTGATGAACGGAGGGGTTTTACAAATTTTTTAAAGGAGCTCTCATATGGTGAAAATGCACTTGTTCACGACAATGATTTGAAAAAAAAAATGTGAATTTAGATGATGGAAACCATCTTACATATTTGTTTTGAAATTACGTCAGCTATACGCATTTTAAATTAAGTATAAATCTAGTTACCTGTCAAAGACTATGGGCTATCATGGTATAGAAATGGCTGACAAAAACTTATTGCAACAAGGTGGGCTGTGCAGTTATTATGGAGAATTTTATCATTTCGAGAGAATTGGAAACAAAATGGTCTTCAGAGGTACACTCATGAGAAGAGAGGAGTGCACAAAGATTTTGCATCATAAATACAAAATGATTTTCAACAAGTCGAGTGCAAGTGAATAAAAGGCCTTAAGAGATTAAGTGTGGTGTGACAAAGGTCAAATGTTTCGAATGCGTTCAAAGTGCCAGTTCAAATTGGGTTAATACACCAAACATTAATCCAAATGAAGACGAAAAGGTACTCGTGATATGATCAGAAATCGCAAGGTATGAGTCAATTGGGTATTGCCAACCAACTAAGTGAAAATGAAGCGCGTGTGCTAGTGTTAGGTATCGTCTATCCCCTTGAACAAAGTATTGCTCCTATCTCAAGAATTGAGTTATTTTTATCGCCACTTGGTAGATAGCTAATCTATTTATCCCTAGAACCTTATCGTTGTGGCTATTCGAAGGTCGTATATCCGTCGTAGGCCCATTGTTTCTAGTACTTATGTTTAGTAGTGGTAGCCGTAGGTATGTCTCTAAGATAGGCCAAACTAGTCTAAGAGTGGACCAGGGTGCATATTACCATGTCTTAGAGTTAAAGGCATGAGCGAAGAAAGTGACCAAAATCACCCATTTATTGATGATAAAAAATAGTACATGTTTTACTCTTATAAAAATTTCAACTACAAAATAAAGTATCACAAAAGGGGTTTTCCAGAAAAAGACTATGGATCGGAACCTATACTAAGTACACCATGGTGCGGTCGTGTACTACATTTTGCAATGGCAGCACACGATTTGCAATGGATTCGACTTTTGGGAACCCGTTGAACTCCAGTCGTTCTTTGTTTGCCCTTCTCCTTGTTGAGGCCTTCCCGTTGTTGCCTTTCCTAGTGCCTATCGATTTGCTCTTGATCCTCTAATCAATTGTGGGCAGCTCTTTCTGATGTGTCCATCCTTTTCGCAATTAAAATATTTGATTGGTGCTGCTAGATACCGTTGTCGAGGTCTCCGGTGGTTGTTTTGGTAAGGTTTTAATGCGGTGTGTTTCTTGTTTCGGACCTTAGTCTTCTTTGTTGGGTTCAATGTTCTATAAAGTTGGCATTAGGATTAAGCTGAATAGAATACGATGGCTGATCCTGTTCTATTAATTGTAATTTCAAGGCGCATCCTTTACGGATTCGGGGTCCCTATAACGAGTAACTCACTGAAGGTTGTAGTCCCCTCAAAACGACATCGTTTTGAGGGTCAAAGCGATCATTCATTAAGGGTTCAATACGATGTCGTTTTGAACCCTTTTACCAATACCTTGCAATCCCCAAATTTCAATCACCATTTAGGGCTTTTTCTCCAACCAACGTTGTGGTAATCAATCATTGTATATGGAGTCTTTTCGTTTACTTTTTATTTCTAGTTTTTTTGTGATGTTTATCAAACGATGTGAGAATTAACATTTTTTTTTTTTTTGTGTCTGTATAGCTTTCATTAATTGGAATGTCGTGGAGAAATGTTTCCTCCCATTTGTCTTTGAAAATGGTTTGAAGTTTGTGCTATCATTGTGAAAAATAAGTGTTCTGGCATTGGTTTGGAATTGTCCTGGGCATTAGTATGGTTCCTTCCTTGTGATATGGTGTGCACATTTGTGTTATTCAGCCCACTGTCATCCTCGCCATATTTGTGCCAGTACAAGTTCTTTTTTAATTGTCATGATTGAATGATTCAGGACTATATGCTTGAAAATGGAAATTGGTTAAGTAGATATGTATGCCCATTAGTAGGCTTTGGAAAACTCTAGGAAGTAGGAACCTGTAAATAACGTTATACCAACTGATGATCATAGCACAACATAGCAGAAACATCAAACCAAATGGTTCGTTGTGCAAAGAATATAAATTCCACAAATACCAAATGGTTCATTATACCAAATGCAACTCTAGTGAATATCAACAATGAATACAGATTTCACTAAAAAATTTCAAACATTACAGACAACAAATACATGTGTGAAGTTTACAAACAAAAAACCCTTAGGTTCAAATCACTAGTTACAATAATATATCCTAAATTAGATCATGATCGATTATCAACTTCGTCTTTGGCTACCGTAACTGCTCCACATTAATTTCCTTGTCTTTGATTTAGATGTAATCAATTCCTCTTGCTTCATAACCAATACTTCGTCTCGTTTGTAACTGTGAGTTTAATGAATAAACAAATAAAATCAATAAAAAGATCGAAGAATTTAAAGAACGGTTTGGAAGTTGATGTCCTACCAACTTGTGTTTTTCTTGGACCACTTGAAGTATCTTCCTCAGAGCCACTTGGTTCGTTCAACTAAACATAGAACGCCCACAAAATCCTATTGACAAAATGATGCGATGTTCATGGATGAATTAGCAAAGCCAACACAGAGCACCACCTGCAACAAGATGAAAACAAAGTTAACATTTTGGGAAAAAGAAAGGGATTACTCCACGTTAGAGACACAAAAAGAAACTAAGGCAAAGAGATAGCAATGTAGTGTTTGACTGTGGCTATTTGGTCGAGGTAAAGGTCTATCATAAAGAATTAACATGTAATGCCCCAATTTTCAGACACTTTAATTTAAAAGAGTAAAGTAATCAAATACCAATATTTCATTAAAATAAGAGTTTAACACAGAAGATAATTGAAATACGTCTAACAAAAGACTTTTATATCAAAAAGATTTTATAACAAAGTCAGAGCAGTCTAAGTCTAATCTAGGTAAACCATGGTTCCACTAGGTCTTTTTCGAGATAAGCGCCATCGTGAGGTGGATAGTCCGGTTTTACTTCATCATCGTCAGTACCTAGCATGAAATACCAGGAACAAGAGGAAGTTACACCATAAGTTTTGACAGTCAGAAAGTTACCACACCCTTAAGTTCTCTTTTGAATATTTTAGCATGATAGATAACATGATGTACAATGTACAAGAGTATGAAATAATCAAGGTTGATGACATCATGCAATAAGGTAATTATGGAAGTAAGAAGTAAAAGGTAAACTAAAATAGCGTAATTAAAATCATCCTAGTAATCATCACAATATATATCAGTTCTGAATATTTCATAAGTTCTCGAATCAACTCAATGTATTCTAAAGTATGACTACGTCATATAATTTCATCAATTGTTCTAAGAATGACCTCGTCATTTATTCAAATCAATAGTTCTAAATCAATGACCTCGTCAAATATAATCTAAATCAATGATCCAAGTATGGTGCTCCCGAACGATAACGATCCCAACCGTCCGACTAACCGTGGAGATTAACACGTTCTCATTTGGAAAAGTCTAAGGTGTGCCAGCTTGGAAGCATCCAAATTGGGTCTTAGTAGCCAGGCAATCACGTCCCACCTTGAAACGACGCTAGCATTTTTGGTGTTTGACATTGTCAATATTGTTCGTATCGTTGGTGCGGACTCTGTTCCTTAGTCCTTTCATTCTCTGTTACTGAAAGCTGGTGTAAGGAGAGGTTTGGATGATAGCGACATGTCTAAAGGTGAAATCATCTTATACTAGGCTTAGAATAGAGTATTAGAGTCTTTTTATAAAAGTCATAACTTTATGTAATAGAATAATATTTATTTGAATTATTTATTAAACAATTATTCATTTTCTTGATGAGAATTTTTATAGGCAATTTTTGCATTATATCATATCCTATTGTGCATGGGTATCTCTTATTTCACATAGTAGATAATCTGGTGTGTAGAGTTTGACTTATACACAAAGGATCAGATTATCGATTCTTATCGAATATCAGTCTTTGTTTCACAATTTTAGGTGAAATTAAACACACCACCAGTAGGATTGTAACACAGTGTTTCAGTAGGTCTGTCTTGACTACGAAAAATGGTATAGTTTCAACTCACCGTGTTAGTATACTTTTTGTATATTGAACAAGACCATTTTGAGATAGTTGAGTTACAATATTAAGTGTACGGTAACTATTAATTATTAATGAAACCTCTCTTTATAGGGATTGATGATATCCTGTTAAAGAAACTTATAAGTTTCAATTATGCCAAACCCTACAAATAGATATTAGTATCCGACATAACAAATAGGTCAAGTGGAAGGTCTCAAAGAATTTTATAGATGTTGATTAAATAAATTTTCAATAATTTATTTTAATCAATCGGTATTTGTAATCTTAACGTGGTGAGATAAATAAGCATTTAATAACATGGAGCTCGAAATATAATTTTGAGATATGAGAAGCAAATGCAATTATAATTCTATAGTAGTATGAATTGTAATTTATATAATTTGGATTAATCAGAATTGGATTAGGATTCTGAATTATATAGGAAACCCAACCCATACTTCTCCTTGGGGTCCCTATCGCTGCTTATATATACACTGCTATGCCTTATAGGTTAGACGCAACTTAATACTTGAAATATTAAGAGAGACTCTATGAAGGCAATAAGATCACATTTTTTAGCCCATCCTCAATTTTTGATTAAGGTGCAATAGGATTACGGTAAAAAAATGCGAGGTCAGTCAAGCAAGATCATTCCAACCATCCTCGTACTTCTGTTAGATAGAACTGTAAAGGTTATCGAAATCAAATCAGAGAGATCTCGAAAGTATGAATCTTAGTTCTATCTTGTAGGATTTTATATTTTTTTATATGATTCGTGCGTGTTCATCAGTGATTCTTGGGAATCGATCCCTAACAATTAGGTGTCAGGATTTTCTACCACTAGGTAACTCGAAAAGAAATTAAGTACATGTGCTGAAGTAGTGAAAGACATTACATGTCCTACTTCTATTATATATATAAATGTGTAATGCATGCTCAAGATACTGACTACGTGATACGTTTCTCCTTACTACAATTGTTGACTAAGTGAGTCCTTGTCTTTAGATGGATATAGGCTGCTTAGTCTTGTCTTGTTTGAAAGGTGCGACTATATTCTTAGTATGGTTTTTCAACTGTCGTTGCACCAATCTTCGTTCCTCATGTAATGGCAGTAGTTGAAGTCTTTTCGATGAGTGGTGGCTTCCTTGTACACCCATGTAGTTTGAATTGATCCATCACGTGACAATAATCGCCCTATGAGTCGAAGCTCATCCTCTAAGAAAATTTTCATAATACTTTAGTGAAAATAAATAGTTTTGACGAAAAAGATGGATAATAGTAACTACAATGTTATCCACCCGAGTCGTGTCCACAAACCTGATGCTACCCAATAACCTAAGATCGAGAGGTGGTGAACCTAAAACTCTGATACCAACTTGTAACATCCTGATTTTCGGAGACTTTAATAAAAGAAATAAAGTGAATTGAAATACATGATTTCATTTATAATCAAAATAATAGGAGTTTTGTTCATATAAAGAGAAATACCGAGTAAAGTCTCTGAAAAGAGGGTTCAATAAAATGACTTTACTTTGGGATTCCTAGAGCTAACAAGAATCTATACTAGGTCAACCATGACTCTCCAATGTCTTCTTCTTGAAAGTTGTCCTCAAGTGGCAAGTACTCCAGCCTGACTCTATCATCATCGGTCCATCACATGAATCATTAGGAGCAAGAAAATATACACCATAACGCCCAATAAGTCATCTTATCCTTATGTTCCTTTTTATGATGTTCAGAATATAATTGATACAGTAATCATGGTATGAAAGGCATAGCAAGTATAGAAGCATTAACATAGGTAATACAAAAATTGAAATAAATAACAAAAAGAGAAGATGATTACATCTCTGCTAGTAAAACCTTAATTGTCCAACGTTCATACACGTGTACTATTAAGATCCCACAAGTCCACGACTTAGTCGAAATAATCCAAGAATGACCACATCATTAAATTACATCTATGTTTTCAAGAATGACCACGTTATTTAATTGCATCAATATTTTCAAGAATGACCACGTCATTAAATTTCTCAATATCATTGTTATGGTGCTCCTATTCAATAATGATCTCGACCGCTCTGCTAATGGTGCTTCCCAACTGCAATGCTCCTAATCATCATGTCCCCATACGGCATGTTCCCATTACATTTATATTTTCCGACCACGTGCCAACACCAAAGTATTTCCTATGCAATGACTAGACTTTATTGAAAATGGCATGCTTGGTCCGAATATAACATGGCTAAGTACGTAGCTTGGCTAAAGACATGGCATGACATGGCTAAAGGCATCGACTTAGCTAAATGACACCGTTTGGGTAATACACCTCATATTCAAGTCAAAACACGACTTAAGTCACATCATGGCTTGGCAACCATAAATATGAGACAAAGAATATAACCACATCAACTAATCATTAATCTGATTTCCAATAAGTTTCCACATTCGAGCATCCACGGGATACCCTGATCACTTAATGTCTACGTTCAAAAATTTAATTTCATAGATTAATTTAATCGTCATGCTAGAACATATCATATTTAAAAGACAATAGTTAAATCGCAAGTAATTGATAATTAACTAAAATAACATGAAATAAAACGTAACATAGTATAAGAACAACCTATGCTTGTTATGTTCATATGTCGAATTAGGAAATCCTAGTGTAATCTAGATCCTTTGTGATCTACTAAGTCTAGGGTTAATTACGAAATCAAACAGATTCACAACCAATTATGTGGTAAGGCGGGGTGAAGTTTGTAATTAGTTGTTCTAAAATTTATTTCATAAACAGAGTTTATTGATTGATAGTTTTGTGATTTTAAAAATATTTTATAATCAATTGATCATCTTATTTAGATAATAAAATATTTAAGGTTCCCAAGTAATTAATTTTACTAGAGTGGGGTAAGACGTAACAAGTTAAATATATGGGTTGGTTAATGATTTAAATTACAAGGGTAAAATGGTAATTTTTCAAAGTATAGGGTAAAATATTATAGTTTGATAGTGGTAAAAATATGGTTTTAGGAAATATAGGGTCTTAAATGTAATTATACAACATGTGGGACAAAAGTGTAATTTTTTAAAGCTTCGGGGTTGGTTCTAAACATCCTAAAAATAGAGTGTGTGTGTGTGTGTGTAAGACTAGGTAACTTACTTTTAGGATTAATTATAAGAAGTTTGAAGGAATTTGGACAATTTCTAAGAAATGAGTTTCTCCGTTTCGAATGAACTACTTCTCCCTAGAAATGGCTTATCCTGTTGACTTAATTCTGTTACTGAAGCTTCACAAAATATCAAATGGAAGTGTGAATATTTACTAGAAAGTGGGGTTCTATTTATAGGCAAAGGTGGCGGACACATCCAAGGGTTGGGAGCAATTTAAGGAAGATCAAAGGAGGGAAAATGTTGGAAGGATTTGGCTGCCAAAAATCTTCATTGAGAAGGCATAAGACGGGATTGCTAACAGACTTGTAGGTTTACCTAGTTTAGGAGAAATGTGATGGGATGCCAAATAGATTAATTATTAGGTTTCCAAATATGTTTTAAAAATAATTGGTTGGGGTTTGATTTTGGCCAAAAACCATACAAGGGTTCAGTGTATAGTTTAATATTTTAAAATAGAAAAATCGAATTTTATTTTCCTAGCTCGCTCAAGAGCTTCTTTTGAAATTTTGCAACTGCTGAGATCTGAAGTTATGGTGAATTGATGAGGGAAAATCATTTTGATATGATTTATGGTTGAGTTTATTCGGGTTTTATTGCTGAAATCTCTATTTAATCAGTAGGAGATGTTGTTTTTCATTTTACACTTACGAAATTAGAGAGTTTTGTGAGGATTTTTGGTTGTTCTTGAGTATTCTTGAGGGGAGAGGTGTTGCCCATTTTATTTCCAACAATTCACGCTTGTTTGAGCTTTGTTCTTCAGAATTGAGGTAGGTTTGGTTACCTACTAATCCTAGGAGTAATCTGTTAATTGTTAATTTGTTGTTAAATTTCGTATTGAAGCATGTTTAGGATGAACTTCGCATGTTAAGGTTTATTCTCGATGTTTTTGATAAAACCCTTCGATTCCATGAGTTCTATGATTTGTATTGTTCAATTGTTTGAGGGAAAAACATTCTCTATGTTAGTATTATCTATTCCAGTAGCTAATTTTGTGATATCTATGCTTAGAATACGTTTTTAATCTATTTGAACGAACCAGAAAGTGCAAAAAATCCTAACCCATAATCCAAAAAAAAAAAACGAAGGCTCGCTCGAGCGAATTCTAGGCCGCTCGAGCGACCTCTCTAATTTTGTCAGATTCTGACCAACGACCCATTTTTTAGTACCCATAATATGGGAGCTTGCTCGAGCAAACTATAAGTCACTCGAGCATTCTGTTGAAAAATAGACAATTTTGATAAATTGTTCGGATTAGTTTCAGACCACATTTTATGTTTTTGGTTTCTATTTTTATAGACTATTTAACCTCTAATTTACACAGTGCACATGTACCCACTCATAGTTGTACGTTGATATTCTACAAGATTTATGCACGTAATGTGTAAAGTAGAATGATGTAACTTTAAAAGCATGAGATATGTTGATGGGACATGTTGAGATTATGAGACACGTTAATTGTATGGTGATGAGATTATTGTGGTTATTCTGGGTTCAACCGTTATGCTACCCAAGGGTTGTAAATACTTCGTATTTTGAGATACTGTGACTAATGTGATAACTTGAGATGTGATTGGGTTTATCTTGGGAAAACTTAGAACTACGTTAGGGACACTAGTTCGAATAACACATGAATAAGGTAACGGAGGGTATTAAGTGTGCATTATAAAGTAGAGAACATCATAGAAATTTGTGTGGAAGTTTAATGGAAATTGATAACGTGGTGTGGTTGGCCTGGTGTGGCATGTGATTACATGATGTGAGATATCTGTTGTGAATTGATTGATTTAAGGGCCTCTACTAGGAGGAGTTGAAGACGGTAGATGGTGACTTTGGGGACGTCTGTGAAGGCAATCTAGACCCCGAGGGAATAATGGTTAGAGTTCTGCGCGTCTTTGATTTTATCAAGAGAAGTGACCAAAGTACGTAGTGACTATACCAAGTGACGTCATGTTCATGAGATCTAGATAGAGTCAGGTAGGTATTGACTTGATAGAACAGTAAAAGGTTATTTCCTTATCGGGTTGTGATTGGAAGTATAGCCCTTGGATAGGCAAGGACTGGTCAATGCCAACTAAAGGTCCTATGCAAGTGTCTAAGGGAGGATATAATATACTTCATGGTGTACCTAGAAATACTGAATGACTTAATAAAACTTACCAAAGTGTTAGTATTTTTCGCTTGTTATTTACTGTTAATCTTAATTCCATGTTTTCATATTTGTTATGTGATGTACCTATATATGGGTTTGGTTTTTCGGGTAACTTTATTTATTGGGTTTCATTACTCATCGATGCAACTTCTCTGCTCCTAATATTTCATACCAGATGGAGATGAGCCAACGAAAGAGCAACCTGCGTAGGAAGTGTCCTGTCGATGGAGAGGAGTTGTTCGCCTGGATGATGTGCACTTAGTTTTAGCTCTGATATTTCTTTATTTTGAGGTTATGAATAAATGTAAACCCAAGGGGTAATTTGGTTATTTTTGAATTATACACTCTTGAACTTGGTTTTAATCTTTAATTAATAAATAATTATAGGTATTTCTATTTAAAACTTGTCTTTTATTAAAATAAGCTTTTAAAATGAATTATTTAATATTCTGAGAAATTAGGGTGTTACAACATGGTATTAGAGCTCTAGGTTTAACCATGTTCGTGACTTAGGGTAGATTGGGTAGTTTGCAGTTCACTTTCAAGTTTTTGTTTTATCTGATAGTTAGTTGTACTTACAGCCTTTTGATTGTGTCTTATTATGCGTTGTATTATCGTAAGTCTAATATATAATTATTTACTTTTGCTAGATAGCTGATCATGAGTATGTTGTTGTAACTATGGGATGAGGAGTTAGGATGAGAATCTGGATATGGGTGGGGAGTTAGTATTCGCCTACACCACCCACACCACGACTTTTACCAAGACTAAGAGATAATCCAGATAGATGTTTAAACTCTTTAAGAGCATCATGAACATGAGAGACTGAAGAATTGTCACATTTACTTCTGATCATAATATCATTAGCAAAACAAAGATTGATGATTTTGGATTTCTCACATTTCCAATGAAACTTGAAATCCGAAAGGAGGGATTTCTCCAAAAGGATAAATGTCAGAATTTCCAAAACAATAACAAACAGGTAGGAAGATAGCGGATCTCCTTGTCTAAGGCCTTTTTTGCTAGGAATTTACCCCGTAGGTTCTCCGTTAATGTTCAACCAGTAAGAAATGGTAGTGATACAAGCTTGAAGGCACTGAATCATAATAGAATGAAAATTCATGGCTTGAAGGATGTCCAAAAGAAAAGCCCATCGTAAATTGTCATAAGCCTTCATAATATCCACTTCCATGGCACAACGAGAAGAGAAAGACTTTTTATGATAACCACGCATGAGCTATCTTACATGATGAGTAATACAAGAACCGAATATTTATGTGATTTCGTGCAAAAATCCAAAGATATGATCAATAATCTCATGAATCACTATGATTCTTGTGAGTTAATCTCAATATTGTAGAGAAATAGGTAGTCTCAAAACTTAACAATATCAAAGTGTCGTTCCAGTGATATAATATCCTGCCAATATTGAGATATTTAGTGATATATATGAAACCTAAATTCATGCTATGAATTTATACTTAACAAATCAATTCTGACTTAAAAAAAGATAAGAGGGTAAACTAACACTCAAAAGTAATGACAAAATTGTCAAACCATACAAAAATAATATTAAAACATAACTTAAAAAAGTGGATGGGATGAAAACCTAAGCCGCAAGGGTTAATAGGATCCTGACTTAAAGTACCTATTTTTTTTTTTTAAAATACCGATTTTACACTTATAAGATTTTATTTTGACTTGGTGTATAAATTAATTAATAATCTTCACTGTTGTACTTCCAAACACAACCACTGTAACCGTGCTTACACACGCATGGAATACATTAAGCACAAATTACGCATAAAAAAAATACAACATGCACAAGAGGTAGTACTTTTTTGCTCGGCAAATCTTTTTAGTTAATAAGAGTAATAGATTACAAAGATTAAACGGGTTTTAAGTAAATACATCACTGTAACAATCATTGATTCCAACTAAATTGACACCCATACAGAGGCCATTCATCTGCAGCTTAAAGCCCTAGATACACTATTTTTAGCATGGCAAGATGCCACCCGAAAAGATAACCAACATAAAAGTACTTTACAAAGCCTTTTTTTTTTGTTTTTTTTTGTTTCCCTCTTTCAGATTTAGAAGTGCACTAAGCAATTACTGAAGTATCTATTCTATATATAAAATGATAGCACAATTTGGTGTCCTATTTTTTTTAAAGCTTTGTAATATTTTTAAAATTAACAAAATCTCCTTTCACAAAAATTATTTTCACACAATAACAATTAAATGATAAAAGAATTAATTGTCGGAGATAAAATTAATATTGTGTTAATTATTAAAAAAAGTATAGCGTGATGAAGAGGTCCATCAGGATTCACGCGGAGAAGAAGAGAAACGAGGGCTTCCTGAATCTCACCCACCGCCTCGTTGGTAAGGTATGCTTATCAAATTACTTTTGAATTCCTATTTTAGGGTTTAAAATTAGTGGTGCGTGCGTATAAAGGGCGAAGCTAAACATATAACTCTTAAGGTGGAGGTAATATGAAATTCATATTACCGATTACACTAATTAATATCGAAGGATTGTCTTATAAATGCGCACCAATCTCTATAAAGCTTTCACGTTACTGGATCGGCTACTCCGCTAACCTTTACAAGTTTTTAAATCCTAGCTAGGGTCTAGATGATGCCCAGATACAGAGAACTAAGAGGGAAAGAGATTTATTGCAGAAAAAATATGTACTACTTAATATCAGAGAATAATATATGGCTACTAATTTTTTTTATGCTATTATTACATTGTGTAGGAAATAATGCATCGGAATTTATTTTAGAAAATAATTTGAGTCATAACTTATAATATTATCGAACTAAAATAAAAATGATTTGATGAAATGATTTTGATCTTCTGCTCGCTTGACTTGCAATAAGACTTGACACTGATTTGGTATTTCACCAACAGCCCTTCCTTGGCTAAGTTAGCTTTGAGAGTGGAGGGAAAAGATAGAAGAAACAAAAAGGTTTTGTATTTAAATGGACAATATATTTGTATCTTGTACTGGGGAACTCTTTGATTATATAGAGCTGTCCATATCTTTTAGCTTCTTTGCTAGATAATAGGAGATATCTAACATATTCTCCTAGAGAATATGTCAACTTAATTTTTCATGCTTATCTTTATCTTATACGTGAATATCTGTTGCGCAAGAATTGACTTCACTCCGCTTAGATAGGAGTATGTTTGGGTAACACTTCCCACGTATGTAATAGAAGAGTGTAAGGAGCTTCATCTGCTCTAATTTGCTCTATTCAAACAAAACAAGCATTCGAGCTGACTAAGTACAACATTAGGCTGAGCAGAGTACATAATCAGCTCAGCCCACCTATTATCGGATTTGGAAGAGCTGTAGTGCACTTTCCTGTAGTGCATGTGTAGTGCGGGCAAAACGACATAGTTTTGCCCATTTTCTTCTTAAAACTACATGGTTTTAATCCATATGTATTTTGATAACAATTTACATGATAAGATAAAACGATATAGTTTTAAGGCGAAAGCGGACAAAACAATGTCGTTTTGCCCGTACTACACTACAAGAAAGTGCACTACAGCACCCCTGAATCTCCTATTATCCTAGTCATCATGACTATAGTTATCCTTGTAATTTGATCTCTTATTCATTGAAATATGTTGTACGGTTGTTCTTTTAACTTGAAATTGTATAATAAAAGTCGATAGCAACCCTAAATCAAGTGGCGACTTTAATACTCGAATGGTGTTAACTTTGGGAGATCTTGCGAGTTGCCCATACTTGTACCATTAACATTAACCTCCTTGATTGAAACCGCCCAAAAATTTGACATATCCAACCATTTCGATGGTTGTAGCTTTGCTGGGGATTGTAAAAATTAATTAAACCGCCCAAAAATTTGACATATCCAACGATTTTGATGATTGTAAAAGTTGTTAACCCAATCCATCCAGACCCCTACTAGAAGAGAAAGTTTTAGAGAGAGAGAGAGAGAGATCGTATGACCAAGTGGGTTTCCCCGTTCATGTGATGCTAGGATGTAGGGAGTAGGAGGTGGTATTCAAAAGACAAAAGATAATGAATCACGCATACAAAAGTATAATTGAAAGAGCCATAACAATCCGCCATTGCCTTCATTAATTTGTTTTACTAATCATCCAACGAACCCTAACTTTGGTAATTAAGAAAGAAAAGGAATTAACAGACGAAAACAAGAAAAAAGATAAAACCTTCACCTTTCGACGTTGGAGGTGGTGAGGTCAGTACTTCCTAATTGACTAGGCGGATCTCTTCCACGGGGCAGCTACATACCTTTCCATGAGATTGTAAGAGTTACCATGCACCCCCTAGCAGATTTGCCTAGCTTGTGCCTAGCTTGTTGCTAGACGGAAGAGAAATCTCAACACAAGCATGCATGCATATCCCTAATTCTATATATATGTTTCTCGATCTATTATAACTACGTACGACTCATAGACTACACTAATTATTTAATGACATAAAATACGTACCCTAGCTAGCTTGACTCATAATTCTGCTCTTCCCCCTGCATGCGTTTTGATTACAGATTACTTGTCCTTGAGTTTAATTTCAAAGGAAAACTGCAAAAGCAAAAGAGAAATATTGATCGATGGAGGATCACCTTCCCTTAATAGGGGGCCCAGTAATTTTCTAAATCAAGGCAATGATCCATGGTCATGAATCTGTTTCCAGCGGACACATGATTTGCATTGCTATTATTCACCGCATCTGCATTATTGTAGAGAATGTGATCAGTTGCATGAGCACTTGTACAAGCTGTGAACATAGAGGAGCTTCCACTAGCATCTTGTGGATTCAAATTCACCATCCCTGGGGGCGTTGCTGCTCGATAAATTGGTTGTTGTGCTGAGGAGCCTCCTCCTCCTCCTCCACCACCAAGGTTCAAATTCAGCCCCGAAATAGTGAAGCATCCTCCTCCTCCTGTTGCTGCTGCTGCTCCTGGGTAATTTAGCTGGGGTTGGATCGGAAAGCCGCCACCGCCGCCACCACCACCTCCCCTTAAGACCCTCGACATCTCTGCCATTTCTGTATTAGTCATCATGTAGTTGTTTCTTCCGGCGATGGCGAACTGAGCAGCCTCTGCGGCCGCCTGCTGCATCATCTGCGAATGCATGTGCATATGCTGCATGGCACTAGTGGGACCTCCTATTTCCAGATTAATATTGTAGGGGTTATTCACATTCACTGCTGTTCCCCCTCCTCCTCTTGAGTGCCCAACTACGTTAGATGAGGATGAGGACAGGTACTTTTTTCCTCCGGCACTCTTCTGAAATACCCGACAAACTACCCATTCATCCTGCTGTAACAGTCATCATCTACCATTTGTTAGCTACGTACCTATTACCTCCCAAGCTCGGGATTATCAGGAAAAAAAAGAAAGAAGAGAGAGGCAATTCACGTCTAATTCTTGTAAGCAACAACTTTATCATGGATGAAGTTTTTAAAAAATATAAGCACGTATATGAATCTTTATCGAATAAGGAAGCTGCTCCCCAAAAGAAAATCCCTTACAAACAGTTAGATGGAGTACAAGTAAAATAGATTCGAGAGATAAATTCAATTAATGGATCAGGTTTATCCAAAAAAAGGTCTATATATATGGTTATGGTGGTCACCAATAGAGAATAAAGAAATTAAACCTTTTTTCTCTCAATGTTTTCCTCACTAACTAATTGAGAAGAAAAAATAATTTCCTTAAACAGTTTAACCTACTTTTTCCCCCAAATTGCACAAACATGTATCAAACTTGCAAAGGAGACAATGAATAAACAATCAGAACTACAAACAAGCAGGTTACAAGTTATTTAGAAGATTCATTCATTGAATGCTGCATACATTGTTACAAAGTAAGCATCAATTTTGAATTTGAGGATTAACTTTCGTCCTGATTATGATCATGAGGACTTTAGAATGTCCTCAACACCACCTCGTTTGGCTATTTGGTTGTTGTCTCGTAACAAATTTTTCAGAATACTCTCAAAAGGTACGTTGCATAGACGGATGACAAAGCTTGTTTTAAAGGATTGTTTTGGAAGTAAACCTAATCTTGAAAAATTATATATTTGGATTCTCCAAAAAATAATTTTCTTAACAACCAAAATAAGACATGAAGAATTGAAGTCCTATTAATCTTTCTAATTTTCATTTCAAAGGTTAATAATATTTCTTTTGCCAATAAAAAAAAGATTGGATAATTTTATTGTCAAGAACAAATTTAAGAAAAAAGTTGAACAAACTAATTCTTCAAACAGATGTAAATATGGGCTTCCATGAATTCTGAAAGAAGAATACATATATAAGTGCACAACTATGAATATATATATATATATATATATATATATATAGAGAGAGAGAGAGAGAGAGAGAGAGAGAGAGAGAGAGAAGGAAAAGAAGTGTAAAAACATAGGTCTAGTTAGGGAGGGACCTTGTTGGTTCTGAAAGCAGATTTGGAATGAATACGGTATTCATGCATGACCCAATTGGTTTTCTCTCCTCTGGGAGCTCTCCCTCGATAGAAAACCAAGGTTTTCTTCATCCCGACTAACTCTGCGGTGACACTATTGAAGATCTCCTTGTCTTTTCCTGTGGTCTTCCAGTAACCAGTATTTGTAGCTCGGTTTGTTCTCACTCCAGTAGGGTATTTCCGATCTCGTAAGCTGAAGAAATACCATTCCTTTTCTCCCATCTTTGCTTTCCCTGCAGATTAGCAGTAGAGTGGCCAAGCTTGTTGTGTATTTACTTCAAAGATCATTTAGGCACAGTAGGATCGGCAATATTTAATTGTTGGGAAAGACTAAACATGCACAAGTACTTTTAGATCGAAGCCACACAAACTGACACTAAAATAAGGTGTGCGTGCATGGATGTCTCGATGTGTGTGTGCTTGAGAAAGAAAGAGAGACCTACATATTCTGGGAAAAAGAGAAGCAACAAGTGTATATATATACCTGGAAGATCCCATGGCTCACACTTATTTAGGTCGACATCTGCAACGGCCCTTCCGGTAAAGTTAGCATCCGAGATCTTATTTATGAGATAATAAGTGATTAGTTCTTCGTCCGTTGGATGAAACCGAAACCCTGGTGGAAGTTTTTCCTCTTTCCCCTCTCCACCTTGCATGATCGATCTCTCTCTATTTATCTATCTATGGATCAAGATCTACTTCAATCCGCACCTAGTTTTACTTGCCTTTTTTTTCTTTTTGTTCTTCTTCGATCTTTCAGACCAAAGCCGGACCATCAGTTCTCTAAGTAGTACTTGACATGCTCCACAAACATTACAACACCCTAAAAACAAAAAGATGATTATAACAAATGGAAAATGAAACACAGTAAAGTAAATGCTTTGTTCCATATAATCATTCGGCATAATTCATTAAGTGTAAAGAGCCAAGGACTAGGTGATGATCGTCGCTCCATACAAATATGGATATTGCTTGAATATGATAACTGTAACTGTGGTTTGGTCAACTTTCCTGCATAAAGAACATGAACAAGTAATCGAAGGATAACAATTCAAGAATATTACACTGCTTTTCACCTTTTGTTGGGCAATCGAAGGATAACAATCCATCTTGTAGTAGGATATGGTTGGTGAAAGAAGCTATGATCAAATCTTTCTTTCTTGCTAAATATGAACAACAAGTTTAGAATTTAAATTTGTTGCGTGGAGGAAAAATAGAGGGTGTCTTAGAGAAGCTCTCACCTACTATGGGTCTTCATGTACAAGGTACCATGGAGTCAGATGAAGAAAATTGACCTTTGTTTTAACATTGTTAACCTATTACCCATTCCTAATTCATAAAATAGTGATTTCATTTGTGTGTGTAAAACAGTCTCAAAATCATCAGGGAACGTATATTAATGCACTTTTTATTATGGGTATTCGGCTGCAATTCAAAGTGATCTGTATTTTTTTACTCACACCGTGATAAAATAATATCAAAATTTTTGTACAGGGAAAAAAGTGAGCTTGTTTGCTTTGAGGCGTCTCACCTTTTCCTCCAATCATCATAAATTGGAGAAAGTAATCTCAGTTAATAGTAAAATCGTGATTTTATAAATTCTTAGACATCAGTTTTCACACAAACGATTGTAGGTTCTTGCATTTTTATGTGCTTAATTTAACGACCTCTCCTTGGACGAAAAGTTGTGATATCTTGTGCCCCCTTTTTTTTCTTTCATAAATTAGACTAATATCGTTAATTAATCAGTTTTAAGTTTGCAATAACATCATCAGGATAAGAGACTACAATGGCATCAAATCAACATAGTATACAACAGTTGTTAAAAAAAATATAGTATACAACTACGTACATTGAATCAAGCATGTTTCAAAGCTAAATTCATACATCCAGAGTTGATTCTCTGCTACTCATCTATGATCACAACATTGAGGTCTTTAAATTTCGAAATAACAAGCAGCGATAAAGTCAAACTTCAGCAACGATTGAAGTATCTTCTCCACCAGTCGAACATCCTCCATCTTGTCTTTGTTGAGGGAATGAGCGCACGAGCACACACTCACTCACAATATGAAGAAAAGCATATCTCTCAAAATATTAATAAAATATAACTCCCAAAGTAATAAAAATAAATTTAATTTTTTCAACATCCCCCTTAAACTTGTTTTTTTATCACTCCAATCATACTCTTTAATTTTTGGAAAACATCTTCTTTTAGTTCTTGGTGAAAATATCGGCAACTTAATTTTCTGACTTCACAAACTTGAGTTTGGCCTCGTTCTTATACACACATTCTCGAATGAAATGATATATCGTGTCAATGTGTTTGCTACGATAATGAAACACCGGATTGTAAGGGCCCGAAAAAATCTTCATTTTATTTTAATGTTAATAATGTCGTTAATCACTTTGTATAGAGACGTATTGCGTGAATTGGGCGATTGGATATGAATGAGGTGAAGTGAGCATGAAGGAGGGGTGGGGGAACCACCATGTCAAGCTTTGGAGCCATTAGGTTAGGCTCAGAAGCAATCAAGTTAAGCCCCATATCATCCAGTCAGATTTTAAAAATTTTGGTCAATGGCCAAACACCTGACCGGTCAGGTTTTGGGTCATCCAGTCATCTGATTTGGTCAAACTTGAAATTTAAACCTGAAATTTTTGAAATTTTGAGACAGAAACAAAACTTGATCGGTCAGGTTTTGGACCATTTGCTCAAGATCTGGTTGCTCGATTTTAGTGGGCCAGATTAGATTTTTTTGGAAAAAGATCTAACTTCTCCAACATAGGGCTTTCTCTCTCTCTCTCTAGGAGTATTATTCTCTTCCAAACTCCCAATCTAAACCTTTAAATATTTCTCTACAAATTTTCCTAATTCCTTCAAGATTTGCCACATATACCTCAAAATTAGTTGATATCTTGAACTTGGAGACACCATTTCACTTGGAGGGCTCTCTTAAAAGTTTCTCACAACTATTGAAACTCAAGCTCTTGGAGCTCAAGCTTTGGAGTTAAAACCTTGAGGCGTGGATGTTTTCTTCTCGATCTATGGGTTTGTGGCTTGTTTTGACCATATTCTAAAATTTTACTTGCTATCTAGGACTTTGATCATTATTCATCATGTTATGGATTTTTTCCTTGGATTTGTTCAACTACATGGTTCTTCAATAAGCATTTCTTTATCTCCCTCTTTGATAGGTTGTCATTTTGTCCTAAGTACGGGTTTTCCTCATATGTTTAGTAAAATTTTATTAGAATATGATGTTAGTGAGTTTGACTTTAGCTTGTGATACGATGCGTGAGGGTTAGTTTTTTAGTTGTATATGAACCTCGTGAACAGTTGGAGTTAGTTGGCAAGCTATGATGTTATAACTTGTGAAATATATAAATTATGAAGTTACGATCTTTTATGCATTTGACATAATGCATTGCGATCTAGCCTCCTCGTGGAGATGTGCTAGTGATATGAAGATGAAAATAGTTTAGCCTCCGTAGGGAAATGTGTTAATGGTGGTAAAGCCTCTGTTAGGAGTTGTTCTAGTAATAAATGAATTGATACTAGCCTCCTTTGAGGAGTGGTGCAAGTTATGAAAATTGTCTAGCTCCCCGAGGAGATTGTGCTAGTAAGAGGACAAATCTTATTTGACCAACTTCGGGTGTAGTACCGGTGTTAAAGATTAAAATTGAACGAAAAGTATGATACGATGAAAATTTTAATGAAACGAATTGAATGAACTACAATGTTATGAGATCGACATGTGAATGTGGATGTACTTGATTGTGCCGGGTTAGCTTCATAAGTTGTTTACATCATTATAAATTGTTCACTTCATAAGCCATGTCATCTCCTATTCATATATTGTTAGCATGTACATTCCTACTAGACTTTGTAAGCTCATCCTATCATTTTTCAGGTACCGTCCCAAAGACTTAGCATGGAGTGCGTGACATATGTATGGTGATGCATGATTTTGAAGGCCCATAGTTGGAGTTACCCAACATCTTTATTAATTTTTGGAAAAAATGTAATGTAACTTATTTTTAATTTATTTATGATGTTTGAAAAGCAGTGTTAACGTTTTAACTTGGAAAATTCATTTTGGTATATGTAATGGGTCGGGAAGAGCTTATTTTGATGTAACACTTCTAAACTCAACTTTTGATGTTGTTTCATGTATGAAAATGATTTGGGTCTTATGAGTTATTATTTGAGTTCTGTGAGGTTTTATTTATGATAAATTGAGATAATAATATGCTGAAAAATGAGGGCATGACAAGATTTTGGCCAAAGCTAGTGCGACTTGTTGTCGATTAAAGTTGCGTTGATTCCTCTTGAGCCAAGTGGAGCTCCTTCATGGAAGGCAAATAATTTGACAAACACAAGATGTTGTCACAATATATTCGGCTTCACAAGTAGAAAGTGTAACAATAGCTTGCTTTTTCGAATTCCATGCAAACACCATCTCTTCCATGAAAAAAAATAAATCCAATTGTACTTTTTTATCATCGATTTGAGTATCCGGACCAATTGCTATCACAATAACTCAGAAGCTTGAAATTGTTAAGAAATAATACGTCAATCCAAAATCAAGAGTATACCTTTAAGATAACGTAGTACCCTTTCCGCCTCTTTAAAATGAGTCATAATAGGACCTTCGAATCGCTGTTCGAATTCCTCCCCTTATTAGTATATATATACGGTTGTATATAATGACACACACACGCGCGCACACACACACACACACACACACACATCTCCAATGGAAGTTAACCCGAACGGAGAGAGAGATAGAAGATTACCGGGGGAGAGCGAATCAACATCGGAGAACGAATTGACGCCGGTGATGTCCGTGATATGAGGGATTGGTGGTGTCCACTAATATATATATACATGTATATATATATATATATATGTCTATATATAGGGAAATGATCTATGGACCAACATTTTTTTATACAAATATTCGACCAATATCTAAACTCTTCATTTTTAATTAAATTTTAATGATCTGAACCGTTCAATATCTTTAAAATATATTTTTAACGGTATCACGAGTAATCAGTTCAAAATATTATCGAAAAAGACTTGATTCAAACAGTAGTTCAAAAATAATTATATATATATATATATATATATATGTGTGTGTGTGTGTGTGTGTTTGTGTGTGTGTGTGTGTGTGTGTGTGTGTGTGTATACACACACATACATACATATATACACACACACATCTCCAATGGAGGTTAACCCAAACGGGGAGAGAGAAATAACCAACGGAGACTGAATTGATAGCCGAGAATGAATCGACGCTGGTGATGTACATGATATGAGGGATTGGTGTTGGCTGATGATTTGCGGATGATGCGAGGGATTGGTAGTGTCCACCAATTTACAAAGATGAGAGAAGAGGTGAGAGAGACAGAGGCCACTACAGGAAAAAACATTTTTTGTGACGAAGAAATTGGTCACTAAAAGGCCATATTTAGTCACAAAAAGTCAACTGTGACCAAATATATTTTGGTCACCTAACCCTGGTCACAGAAAGGTATTTGTGACCAAAAAATATTTGGTCACAAAAACATATCATTTAGTGACTAAAATGTGGTCGTTGAATGTTCTTTTTAGTGACCAAATTAGTTCGTCACTTATAGTTGGTGGTCACTAAATATTTTTTTTGTGACCAAAATTTAGTCACTGTTAGTATCCTATAGTGACCAACTAAATTAATCACGAAAAATATTTAGTCACTAAAGATAATTTTTCAGTGACCAAAAAATAGTCACTGTTAATATCCTATAGTGACTAATTAAGTTCATCACAAAAAAATTCTTGTCACTGAAGACTATTTTTTAGTGACCAAAAAGTGATCACTGATTGCATCTTTTAATGACCAAGTATTTTAGTCACCAAATAATATTTTTGGTGATCAAACTTTGGTCATTGTTGGTATTCTATAATGACTAACTAAATTAATTACTGAAAATTTCTAGTCACTAAATACCATTATTGGTGACCAACTACTAGTCGCCGATACTAGTCCACTACAATTCCCCTTAAATGACCTGTTATTAAAAAAAAACAAATCCCAAGGACAATATTTATTTATT